>JAMWET010003851.1:210000-247619 GCA_024036415.1 Prochilodus magdalenae
CAGGGAAGAGTCTGGACGCTTGTCTTCCATGAGTCTTCAAGGATGGTGGGTCGAGTCGAGCTGGGCTTGAGGTACAGATTGACTATTAACCATTGCCATAAGCTGGGTTGCGGGGCTGGTCTATTCTTGGCTTTGTAGGCGAGCACCAGAGGTTTACATCTGATGTGGGCAGATATATTGCCCGCATATGAACTTGAGTGACATCCCATTCTTATTCCCTAGGGTTTAATATGATGTTCCACCCTTTACAGCTATAACAGCTTCAACTCTTCTGGGAAAGTTTTCCACAAGGGTTAGGAATGTGCTTATGGGTATTTCTGACCATTCTTCCAGAAGTGCATTTGGGAGGACACTGATGTTGGACGAGAAGGCCTGGCTCTCAGTCTCCGCTCTAATTCATCCCAAAGGTGTTCTATCAGGTCAGGACTCTGTGCAGGCCAGTCAAGTTCTTCCACACCAAGCCTGTTTATCCATTGTTTTTTTTTTGGTGGCTGAGAAGTGCAAAACAAATTAACATTTCAGAAAACAAAATTACAAAAATGAAAACAAATTGACAAGATGTGAAGATGCGATGGTAGAGTGAATGGAGTTTAGGATGGTGACAACACTAAAGGATGTTTTGTCTTTTTTGTGGCATGCATTTTAACCAGTTGGCATGCTTCTGTTTTCCTGTGGGTCTTTAGAGTTTTAAAGAGCAGACGGAAGAAAGAGGCGAACAGGTGACGTCTAAACCTTAGCTAGCGTTACAGCCCACCTACCTTCCTTAACATTCCCAACTCTAACTGTCACCTGTCAACTGACAACTTCCCCTGTTTGTCTCTTTCTTCCACTTTAGGGTTAGGGTTAGTGTTAGTATTAGGTTGTGTGGATAATTTTATGTAGTTGTGGTGTTAACCATGAGGTCAAGTTCTATGGCCATTGGTGTCCATGCCCTGCGAGTCAGTAACCCCTGCCCTGTGGTCATTAAAAGAGCCTTTGACTGTAAACAGCTTTGCCTGCCGTTATTAGATCTCTAGGCAAGTTCTCCCCCTGAAGTCTACCTTTGTGTTCACTTGAGAATCCCAGCCCAGGTTCTCTGAGATGAAGAACCAATTGAGGACATGATTTGCAGCTAATTAAGTGGTAAGGCTACCAGTTTGTTTGTTATGGACATGAATATCACCCTAAATGCCCCACACTCTATAGAGTCAGTGTCACACAGTGAATTCAACACAAAAATATATTCAGCTTGCAGCTAATATAGCATGGCAGTCAGCTTTGCATCCCACTAAGTATCATTGTAGCTGCTGCATGATGACATCTCTGGCGTATTTTGAATGTAGAAAATTACGAGCATTCTACAGAAATTTACTCTGAACATCAAAGGGACCTGTAACATTAAATTCTCTAAAGCTCTGACGGAAAAAGCGCAGAGCAAGCTGTGAATGCATGCGCCAGCAGTGAATGGCATAAGGATTTGATTGAGAGTTTGATTGACAAGTGTCCACAACAAGTACATCCTGTGTCTTAGACCCACCATTTTATTTCAAGTGTTTCACATTTTGTAATTTTTTTTTGTTTTATTTTTTAAAGTCATAAACTACAAACATCAGCACTATTAAAATTATGATGTAAGAAATAGACTGATATAGACATACAATATTAGAAACATCAGAGAGTGTGAGGTTGAACAATGTCACCCTTGCCCTGCATACTGTGAGAAGTAGAACATCAAGATGACACGCTTGTAGAAAGTCCTACCTTGGTGCGCTCACGCGTCAGTGGCAACAGGAAGTGTGGGAGGGATGCGTTAGTTAGAAACCGAGTTGTACCATCAGTCAAGGCTTCATATTAAATCTTGCAAGCTTGCAAATCTTGTACGCCTGCAGACGAGGAAGAACATTGCTCGTCAGGAAGAGCTGATATTAAGCTGATTCAGATCCCATCAAAATAAACAGGTAAGTCTATGAACTGTGGTGCATGAAAAAGTTTGTGTTTGTGAAATGATGACCGTAATGTACCAGCACTTATATAACTATATAAGGTTTTTCTGCTACATGCTCAGCTCATAATGTCTCCGGTTGCTGTCTATATTTTTCAGAAAGAATCTGAATGTTGATATTGTTGTTTCTGATTGTGCCGTTTTGCACAGATACATGAAACATTCATTTGCTGTCAGTAATAGCTGGGATAATTTCATTGAACATTCCAAAATACTATATATATTTTGGTGGGTGAGATCACTGCAAATCTAGTCAATACACCTTTTTTATATTTTAAGATTTATCTAGGCCGCTTATCCTCCTGAACTGTGGGCATTTTTATAGCTTATACCTGCAAAAGGCAGGAAACTTGGACAGGTGATTATTGTCTTTTAGGTCTATGTATATATAAAACATGTTGGAGCAATGTAGGCCAATACTTCTCAGGTTTCAAAATATATATCAATATTTGTTTCAAGATTTCTGTGGCCTCTTTTAATCTTCAAAAATACTCTCCAAGTCTTAAAGCCTATATTTAAAGGTCATAAGTTCATGCACCAACAAAGTATATTCATTTAGTAAGTTCAATTTGAAATCAAGTGACAACTGTAAGTCTGCAAATTTCTGCTCATGCAACACTTTTAACTAAAAACGCGGTGGGTAAATAGCAAACCACAGGAAGTTGAAACCACAGAGCACAGAGCTTTTCCGACATGTGAAAAAATGTGGTGGCATAAGCAGATTTGCTTTGTCATTTCTCTGCATCAAGTAAAATTTCCCACCACACATCAAAAAGTCATTATAAAAATGTGATTAGTCCAGGGGGCAGTAACTGCAAGTTGGAGTCGACCATAATAAGCAGGGCCAGACGCTGGTCAGTGTAAGGTTGTGGTCATGCCGGGTGATGAAACAGGACAGGAGACACACAGTGGCACTGATGCTCAGTGCCTCTAGCCACTCTGGGGGTTCTGATGTGATCACGTCAGTCCAGTGCTTAACAAAGAAGAGGAGAGAAAGAGATGGAGACAGTCACTGATTAGGAGGATTAAGGATTAAGAGGTAGATACTGTAACTTGTTGAATTAAGTGTAGTCCTGAGAGTCCTGTAGAGGATTCCTCAGCGCTGGTAGCGCCTCAGTGTGATCCGTCAGGAATGATCCGCTCATAGAGGAGACAGACAAGAGGGAGAAGTTTGGGTATTGGTCCATTTATGGAGAAATGTAAATTAAAGCGGTAAACAGATGTTATCAGCTAAATGCTTGTGCAAATAAATAAGTTTTGAGTCTAGTTTTAAATGTAGAGAGTGTGTCTGATTCCCGAACGGATAAAGGGAGAAGATTCCAGAGGTTCGGGGCTATGCAAGAAAAGGCTCGACCACCTGCTGTGGTTCTTCTGAACCTAGGTACTGTCAGAAGGCCGCTATTTTGTGAGCGGAGCGCACGCGTAGGTTCGTATGAGTGAAGTAGTTCACTGAGATACTGGGGGGCCAGACCGTTCACTGATTTATATGTTAAGAGTAGAATCTTGTAGTCCATGTGAAATTTAACCGGTAGCCAGTGTAGTGACGACAGTATCGGGGAAATGTGATTGTATTTTTTAGTTCTAGTATGGTTCTAGCAGCTGCGTTCTGGAGCTTATGTAGAGCCTTATTTGTGCACCCGGCTAAAAGGGTGTTGCCATAATCCAGCCTAGAAGTTATGAAGGCATGGACCAGCTTTTCTGCGTCTTTTAAGGATAAGATATTGCGTAATTTAGCGATATTCCGTAGATGGAAGAATGCCGTCCTAACTATGTTACTGATATGTGCATCAAAAGACAAGCTGGTATCGAAGATAACGCCTAGATTTCTCAGAGTTGAGCTGGGAGTAATAGTGTGGCCATCTATATTCAAGACAAATTGGGAGAGTTTAGTTCTCTCTGCATTAGGGCCGAGTAGCAGGACCTCAGTCTTGCTTGGATTAAGCTGAAGGAAATTCTTAGCCATCCAGTTTCTAATATTAGTAATGCAATCTTCAAGTTTGTTTAGGTTTAGAGCCTCGTTTGGTTTGGCCGATATATATAATTGTGTGTCGTCAGCGTAACAGTGAAAGCGGACGTCGAAACTACGGATTATGTTACCAAGAGGCTGCATGTAAAGGGAAAAAAGAAGTGGCCCGAGCACTGACCCTTGAGGGACACCATATCTTACTAGAGTATGACTAGAGTGCTTATTGTTGAGACTAATAAACTGATAGCGGTCAGTGAGATACGATCTGAACCAGGATAAAGCCTGTCCTTTAATGCCAAATTGATGTTCAAGTTTGTCAACGAGGATCGTGTGGTCAATGGTGTCGAATGCAGCACTGAGATCTAAAAGAACTAATATAGAGACGTGACCACTATCAAGAGACATCGAGAGATCATTCACTACTCTAGTTAAAGCTGTTTCAGTACTGTGGTGGGGTCTAAAGCCAGACTGAAACATCTCATGAAGAGAGTTCTCATGTAGGTGAGAGCAAAGTTGTTGCAATACCACTTTTTCTAAGATCTTTGATAAAAAAGGGAGATTGGAGATTGGTCTATAGTTGGTGAGCTCATTGGGATCGAGCTCAGGGTTTTAATTAGGGGTTTAACTACAGCGAGATTTAACGATCTCAGTAAATGTCCAAGACTAAGAGACGAGTTAATGATAGAGAGCAGAGGATTAACCACACCAGGCATGATCTGTTTGAGAAGTTTTGTCGGTATTGGGTCTAGAATGCAGGTCGAGGATTTAGAAGAGCTAATTAGTTTAATTAACTCATCCTGAGTGATGGAGCTAAAGGATACCAGTTCACCTTTTGGGCTGACAGGAAACACGTCATACTGTGTTACTAGATTTACAGATGTATGTTGGGTTAGTGTTCTAATATGTTTGATTTTGTCATTGAAGTCATTTGTCATTGGTAACTCTCCTTGCGGCCTGAAGACTCATGCTCACTCCATTGTTTAAATGAATGTTTGTGTGAAATTAAGTGTGACTTGAAGGCTTTTCAACTTTCTCCAATTAAATGGAGATAAACCTGAAGGGATTCTCTTTGAGCAATTGAGATTGAGATCTTGGCATCATTACACTGCCTTCCTCTACACTATAGGATCCGATTAAAAATTTTGCTGGTTGTTTTTAAGTCTTTGAATGGAGTGGCTCCATCCTATGTAGGGGATTTGTATCAGCTCTACCCTGCCTCCGGGGGTTTGAGGTCAGCAGATCAGCTGATACTGACTGTGCCACAGTCTTGGCTGAAATTCAAAGGTGACCGGGTTGCTGCACCGAGACTGTGGAACAGTCTACCCCTAAACATTAGGTCTGCACCTTTTGTTGATGCTTTTATGTCTAGGCTAAAAACCTATTTTTATCGACGAGCTTTTGGCTTGGTAAACTGATTGCTGATGTATTTTGTGTGGATGTTAGATGTTGCTCTATATTGATTTTCTTTGTTTTTTTTTTTTTTTTATGTGTCTTCTTTGTAGAGCACTTTGGGTTAAAATGTGCTTCATAAATAAATATTTACTTACTACTTAATTCTTAAATACAGTTTTTTCAATCCATAAATGTAACAATATAGAATGAAACATTCATATGCTTACATTAATGAGACTGAAGGATAGAAATGTAGTAAAATAATACCCATATTCAGTATTTAGATGTAATTCATTCAGTTCCAACCCTCACTATGAACACATTAAAGCATTTTAATAAATTTTAGCTGCATGTTAGATATTTTATTTACATTAGCTTTGTTCAAACCTGAAACTTTGTGTTTTAGGCTAGTCAGCTCTGTACTCACCATTGATGAATTTACGCTAAAGCAAGCCTGATTTAGATGTTGCAGCTAAGTAGAGAAACGTCAGTAAATAACATAACAGTAAGTAACATAGCTTTAAACCATTGCACAAACATCAAATTATCATATTTTTATAAAGAAATTACAACTTTTTATAAAAAGCTTGTTTAACTGTAGATAGTATGTAGAAATGTAATGCAGAGAAGGTAGGATATATCATTGCTCCAAACTCCAATGAGCATTCATATTTTAGGTAAAATTTCAGTTGCAGCCTTAGAGGGTTGTGTTAACCTGTTAATCTATTTATGACCAAATTCTTTTGAGCAGAATGTACGTAGTTAAATTTTAAACTGCCTACATTAAAATAACTGTACAATGATGAGACTTTTTCACTTGCTGTCTGTGTGTGCTCCCAGCTGGAATGGCATCTGTTCCTGAAATTCTGCTCAAAGCATTAGAAGATCTGGGGAGGGAAGATTTGAAGAGATTCCAGTGGTATCTTCAGCAACCTGTTCTCGCAGATTTTAAAGCAATACCCAAAGCCCAGATGAAAAATGTGAACTCGCATGTTATGGTGGATAAGATGCGTGAACACTACAACGACTCTGGTGCTTTGCAAATTGCAGTGGATATCCTGAAGAAAATGAACCAGAATAATCTTGCTATGGAACTTGAGAATACTATCAAGTCAAACACACCTATTTTCAAAGGTAAGTTTCAAGCTATAAAAGCTATATTGCAAGTTAATCTTTTTTAGCTTTCTAATAACATCACCAAGACAGCAGATTCAGCGCGAACATAGATATATAATCTAATAGAAATGTTGTATCCAGGAACTCTTACACGGTAATGAAATAAGATGAAAGTGTGTTGATCTTCAATGTTTGAAAGACAGCATTTCTTATAGGAATCCAGTTTCTTTGTATGTAGATTTATATTAATATAATTACTTGGATAGATTTCAAAATCAATAATAATTGTCAACTAAACATTTTTTTTATTACTCTGTATATTGCCAGTGTCAATTAAGCACATGTAATTATTTTCATTCATTCTGTTTTTATTTATTTATCCAGGAGAAAAATGTAAGTTTCATTTAAGTATATTTACTTTGCCTCCTTGCACTCATACTTAATGTACTGACTATGCAAAATATAACCATTAGTGCTATTGAAATATATCTAAATAAACGTATTTAACTGTAGAGGATGGTCTTATACCGGTTGTGCGTATACTACCATAACATGCTGTTGGCAGCAGTGAATAGAAGAAAGCGCACAGCAGACATGAAGGATCTAAAAGACCTACACAAACCACAAAAGATGGATTGTCTAACTTGCAAGGAAGATCCCAACAGCCACAATTGCAGACATTCAGTGAGCAGTGGTGTCCTCCATGAGTGATCTTGTTAGTGCCAGCAGATACTGTTAGCAGCCAGCAGATGACTGCACAATGCAGACTACATGCACACAGACTGGTAGATTTATTTAATATTCATCTAATATAATTTGTTTATCATTATTTGTATCCCTTCAGCAATGAAACCTAAGACAGTGCAGGAGAAGTTGAAAGAGACACTGAAGGTAAAATATGAAACAATACATGAAGGGGCTTCATTGGAAAACTCCACAAATCTCAATGAGATATACACCGACCTCTACATTGTAAAGGGAGGCACCGGTGGGGTCTACACCGAGCATGAAGTTCGGCAGATTGAAGCACTTTCCAGAGCTACTGCAGAGAAACCAGGTATCAAAAGCAATGATGTTTTCAAAGGATGTCCTGAGGACAGGACTCCAGTCAGGAAAGTGCTGACACTGGGAATCGCTGGTGTAGGAAAGACGGTCTCGGTGAAGAAGTTTATTTTAGACTGGGCAGAGGACAAAGCTAACTGTGACATTGACTACATCTTCCCTCTCCCTTTCCGTAGCTTGAATTCAATAACGGGGAACTACAGCCTAGTAGAGGTACTCTATAATCAGTTTTCATTTATGAAGTACAAGAGCCCAGTTCCCTTTGAAGACTGTAAAGTGCTTTTTATTTTCGATGGGCTCGACGAGAGCCGACTTCCTTTGAATTTTGCTGAGAACGAAACTGTCAGTGATGTGAAGAAACGAACCACCTTGGATGCATTGATTACAAACCTCTTCATGGGAGAGCTGCTTCCTTCTGCGCTAGTCTGGGTCACATCACGTCCTGCTGCTGTCAATCGCGTCCCTCACGAGTGTTTCAATCAAGTGACTGAAATCCGGGGTTTTACAGACGAACAGAAGGAGCAGTACTTCAGGAAGACTATCACAGAAGAGGAGGAAGCCAGCAAAATTATATTCCACATGAAGACATCAAGAAGTCTCCACATCATGTGCCATATACCAGTTTTTTGCTGGATCTTCGCCACTGTGCTTAAAACAATGCTTCGTCAATGTGACGATAAGGAGATCCCCACCACTTTGACAGGGATGTATGCATGCTTCCTTATTCATCAGACCAGACAGACGAAGAAGAAATATCATAAAACTGACAACATAGTGTTGAAACTGGGAAGACTGGCATTTCTGCAACTACAAAAAGGCAATCTGATATTCTACGAAGAGGACCTAAGGGCATGCGGTATCGACATCAACGAGGCCTCTGTGTATTCTGGGGTCTGCACACAGATATTCCAGCAGGACGAGGCAATGCAGGAAAAGAAGTGCTTCAGCTTTGTTCACCTCAGCATTCAAGAGTTCCTGGCTGCAGTTTATGTGTTTTACACACACAGAAATAACAAGAGGAACCCTGTCCTGCAGAGTTTTACAGGGAAGTTTAAATGGATTTTTCAACACAGTCTTCTCGATTTACACAAGACAGCAGTGGAACAGGCTTTACAGAGTCAGAATGGTCACCTGGACCTTTTTCTCCGTTTCCTGCTTGGTCTTTCCCTTAAATCCAATCAAAACCGTGTCCAAGAGCTCCTGCCAGCATTCAAAGGAAGTGATGGGCATGTAAATGAGACGATCAAGCACCTCAAAGAGAAAGTCAGAGCCAACATCCCACATGAGAGAATTATCAATCTGTTCTACTGCCTGAACGAGCTGAAAGATGACTCACTTGTAGAAGAAGTTCAGAGCTATGTGAAGCAGGGAAATCTTGCAGCAGAGGAACTGTCTGCCACACAGTGGTCTGCTGTTGTGTTTCTATTGCTAACTTCTGAGGACACCCAAAAGCTGTTTGACTTGAAGAAATACACACAAAGGGATGAAGGGTTGAGGAGACTACTGCCTGTTGTTGGATACTCTACCCAGTCTTTGTAAGTATGCTTCAAAGCCCCAGGTACCAAACCCAGGAAAGTTAGTAGGTAAAATGAAAATGAAAGCAGAAAGCAGTGATTTATAATCTCCTTATTTTATGCACTTAACCTGAAATCAATGTCTTAAGCAGGTCATGCAATCAGGCTTGGATTTAAAAGGTGCATGTAAGACATGTTGTAGTCCTTAGGCTTCTATGTTTGCCAAAACTGCATTAGAAAAAATGCAACAGTTAAATGAAATGTTCCTTAGCTAAGCTTTGAGAAGATTTTGGGTGTGTCATGAATACATGATATGTAAGTGAATAACCCACATCACAAATTTAACAAGTGTAAAAAAATCTGTGTTCCCATACAAAATTTGAAGCATTGTTTAGTAAAAAAAAAAGAAAAGGCAAAAACATAGGAAGCGTTACTGAGGTAACAAGAACATTCATTAGTTTGTGCATTTGGTCAATTTATCCCACCATTACCTTGACTCATGCTCAAGTGTATACTCAATAAAATATTATTTGGCTTTTATATAATGTTTTTAGTGTATAAAAAAAGTGAGAGTAGTGTTCAACATGCCAGACTTCAATCATGCGTCCTCATCAGAGACCATGCTTACAAATGTTTCAGATAGGTCTGGTAAGCCATTTTTGGCCATGCTTTAATAGAGGTTCAACAATACCGTTACTCTGTACACCCTTGATTCTCTTGGTTCTTGTAGACTGAATAAGTCCTGATTGTGTATATGAATTTAGATCCAAGCATAATTCAACTTTCCTAATAATCTTACACAGACTGGACCGATGCGACCTCACTAGCGCAAGTTGTGAAGGTATCGCCTCTGTAATCTCCTCAAAGTCATCATATTTGAAGTGCCTGGATCTCAGTGACAACAACCTGCGGGATTCTGGAGTGAATAAGCTTTCTGCTGGTCTTAAGGATCCACATTGTAAGCTGGAGACATTGAGGTAGATATCTGTACTGGTGTGGAGTGTTGTGTTTATTGGGGGGAAATAAATCAGTATGCTAATTTCTGGGAACTTTATTATATGTAAAGACTGTCCTTCTCCCTACAGGTTATCTGGCTGCTTGATCACAGATGAAGGGTGTTCTTCTCTGGCTTTAGCCCTGACCTCCAATCCCTTATCTTTAAAAGAACTTGATCTGAGTTTCAATAACCCAGGAGATGCTGGAATGCAGTTGCTGAAAGATAAACGTGATGATCAAAACTGTAAACTTGAAATACTCAGGTGAGACATGTTGCAGAGCTTACATGCACTCAGTAAAAATTGTTTTAGTTTTTTGATATATATCTATCACCACCACTGTCACATGGCAAGATTATTCTTCATAGATACATTGATACATCAATGTGACTCTTTAATTTAATATTGATTTTATTTATAATAATTGAATACCCCAAGTTTTAATGTAAGTTTGTCAGCTGCTGAGGCATTTGTTTCAATGATATGTAAAATTACTGCGCACCCAATATGTGATCCAGTTTGGTCATGAATGACAACATGCTTAATTGTAATGTTGACTTTTTTTTCTTACAGTTTTGACCATTGTGGACCACTGAGAATGCTGACTGGCCCCAGGAAATGTAAGCAGTTATATGCATATATATATCAGATTTGCGTGCAGTTTGCAAGGGCAACATGCATAGCCATTTTATAGGCTTCATAATTTCAGATGTAGAGACATGGTAAACTCAGGACACTCTGTGACATTAGTGAAATATCTGCATCTAAAATTGTCTTTCTGCTTTTTGCCTTGTAACAAATCAAAATGTTTCACCCAGTATAGCTCTCAGCAGATGCTGCCCTCAATCCTGTTACATAAGCTCTCTGCGTTTAGCCTTCATGTTATACACAAAGGTTTAAAAAATATCAATGTGATTCACACATCAGGACACTTAGGAGACCCTCATCTCACTTACCAGCATCAGATAATAGAGCTAGAGTTTTCCAGCATGAACTGCACATTTAAAGGGTTGACCCCGCATCCCAATGGGATTCAAGACCATGACCCAGCCACTTCAAAACTTTCACTGTGTTTCTCCTGAGCCATTCAGAGGTAGACTTGCTTATGAGCTTTGATCATTGTCCTGCTGTATAACTTAGCTGTGCTTGAGCTTTGTACAGGTAGCAATTCACCTTCCAGATTTTCCCATAGAGAGCAGAATTTATTGATTCATCTATTATGAAGTTAGCCAAGGCAGAAGCAAAGTAGCCTCAGAGCATCATACAACTACCACCACCATATGTCACTGTTGTTTTAGTTTTCCGCAAGATGTAAAAGGACCCACATCTTTCCAAGAGAACATCTTTCCACAGATCATTATCCCAAAAGTCTTAGGCGTCATCTTGTCATTTTGGCAAAAACAAGGCAAGCCTTTTGTAAGGGGCCGCCCGCACCGTGGTCCTCCTGCCACCAGAGGGAGGCAACGTTCTGCCACTCGCAGTAATCAGGCTGATTGAGAACACCTGGTTACTGCCCTTATAAGGACTGCCCACTCTTCAGACGGTGCGGAGTCTTGATTCAATTCAGGCCACGGCAGTGTTGGTAGTACAGCTTGTACATACTCCGAAAAGCAAAGAAAAGCAAAGAAAATAACTACTAGTTTGCTCACCAGCCTTCTTGTGTCCTCTCCCTTAAGGCTGCTGTCAGTTTCTTCCCCTTTGTTTTGTTTGAGAAATATTATTTTAGTTTTGAAGCTTAGAAGATACGCAAACTTAGTGCCCACAGTCGATCGTCTTTCTTTCTGTTGGTTTTCGGCGCCTTCGCTCTTGTTTCCCCCCGCTGTTTCTTTGCCCTTTGTTTATATTAAAGCTGGGCCGGCTTCACTTCCGTATCCGAGGTGGTGTACAGTAGTGGTTGTGTGTTCGTCCTCCTGCACCCAAGATCGCTGGTTCAAATCCCAGTTTTCCACTGCGTGACATCTGCATTTGAGTCCACCCTGGTCGAGGTTTCCATCAGGTGGGAAATATATAAATGAGACAACAATCCAGAGAGAATTTTTGTGTTGTTTTTTTGTCAGCAGTGCTTTGGCAACTTGCCGCTCTTCTAAGGCTGGCATTTTTGTGCCCAGTGTGTTATTGTGGAATTATACACAATGACCTTAACATAGGCATGAGAGGCCTGCAGTTTGTTTGTCCAGCCACTCCTGCAAAGTTTCACCACTGTTCATTTGTGGATAATGGTTCTCGCTGTGGTTCCCTGGTGGTCCAGAGACTTAGCAATTACTCTGTAACCCTTTTCAGATGGTAGACTTCAATTACTTTGTTTTTGGCAACTATTTAAATCAATTTAGTACGTGGCATCAGGCACTGCCTTTTGAGAACTTCTAGCTGATTCACATTGCCAGACAGTTTCTATTTAATTAATGCTTATATTCAGCAGGTCTGGCAATAATTACACCCGAGTATGGCTGGTGAAACTGAATTTGGTTAACTGGTTGATTTAGTACATGAATGGGCAATCACAGGGCAGGTCAGGGCTTTTTCACAGGGCAGGATAGTTTGAACATATTCTTCAGTGAATAAAATTAGCATTGAAAAAGGGATTTTGTGTTTAGTTGGGCTCTTTGTCTATTAGTAGTTTGATGTTCTGAATATTCAATAAGGTTTTTTGCAGCATTGTTGCTGGGCAAATTGGACAGAAAACCAAGGAAAACTCTCATAACTGAAAATAATAGTTCTGTGCAAATGTCTTAAACTATGTATTCTATTAACAATTTAATCCCAAATGTAAAATCTTGACCATATCTCTATATGTTTAACTGACTGTATCTTGGTGCTACATTTTACAGTGAAGTGTAAGACATGATTATAGTCAGAAAGCCTACCTGTTTCAGAATTATTATTTGGTAACTTTGATAAAGATGGATGCTGATTTACATTCTTGCTACCCTTCCCACTAGATACCTGTGACCTTACACTGGACCCAAACACAGTGCACCAACACCTCTCTCTTTCAAAAGGTAACAGGAAGGTAACATGGGAGAAGGAGGAACAGAAGTACCCCAAGCACCCAGACAGGTTCAAATTCAAGGAGCAGGTGCTTTGCAGAGAGGGTCTCTCAAGACGGTCTTACTGGGAGGTTGGCTGGAGTGGAGAGGGAGTTCATATTGGAGTGGCCTACAAGCGAATTCAGCGAGAGGGACAAGGGGTAGACTGCTGGCTGGGACACAACAATGACTCCTGGAAACTCCACTGCTCTCGTGAGAGTTGCACTGCTTGGCACTGTAATTACAACATGTACAAGCCTGTTCCCTGCTCTCCAAAGATTGGAGTGTTTCTAGACTGGGAAGCTGGGACGCTGTCCTTCTACAACCTTTCCACTGACACAAGAGCACTGCAACACCTGCATACATTCTGTGATACATTCACAGAACCCTTGTACCCTGGTTTTCGTGTGCTACACGCCTCAGCATGGTTTCATTCCATCTAACAGCTGGTTGTATGTTCTGAGGCTACACAAATGAATTTGATGAATATAATGAAACTGTAATTCTTAAATGTTGCTTAAAAGTTGATGATTTGCCTGTTTAAGTGAGATTTGTTTACTTTTTGTGATTAATTCATTCTAGAGATGCCCAGGGTGACTACAGTCATAAAAAGAAAGTAGCTTTGGCATTATGAAATAAATAAAGTGTAAATGCAGGGCTGGAAGAAGGTGGATGCAGAAACAGTACTAGTTGGCAAGAACCACCTGGCAAAAATCTGTAACTAGCAATTTGTAGTGAACTACAAACTTGAATGAGCTCTGGTAAAACCCACTGCAACACCTGCAACAATATTTCCAATTGTACCACTATCTATGCTGCCTTATTGTTATAACAGTCAAGAAATCAAATTTATCCATCTAGAGCAAAGACAAATATTTGGTGCTGCAGGCTAATGCTGAATAGAGATAAGGGAGTTGCAGTGATGCAAGATGGTTGCTGTCAAACTTACTAAGCTAAGCAGTTCTTATGATCGCATTTTGGGGGCAGGGCTTAAAAGGGAGCACTGGAGAAAAGATGTAAGTGGATTTGTGTATTGTCACTGACAAAGGGAATCAAATACAGTTGTGCTTGTAGGTTTGTGAAACTTTAGAATTTCAGAATGTGTATTTCTGCATTAAAATGATCACATTCCCACCGAAATCCTACAATGTATTAAAAATTGAATAAAGGGAACCCAATTAAACAGAAGAGACAATTTTATACTTGGTGATTTATTTCTTGAGTATAATGAACCAATATATTATATCTATTAGTGGCCAAAGTATGTAAAGCTCTCCGATTGCCTGTTAGCCATCCAGAGTCTCCTTCTCCACACCATCCAGCGTCTCCTCATTCACACCATCCAGTGCCTCCTCCACACACCATCCAGAGTCTCCTTCTCCACACCATCCAGAGTCTCCTTCTCCACATCATCCAGAGACTCCTTCTCTACATCATCCAGAGTCTCCTTCTCTACATCATCCAGAGTCTCCTTCTCCACACCATCCAGTGTCTCCTCCTCCACACCATCCAGAGTGTCCTCCTCCACACCATCCAGAGACTCCTTCTCTACATCATCCAGCATTTCCTCCTCCACACCATCCAGAGTCTTTTTCTTCACACCATCCAGTGTCTCCTCCTCCACACCATCCAGAGTGTCCTTCTCCACACCATCCAGTGTCTCTCCTCCACACATCTAGAGTCTCTTCCTCCACACCATCCAGAGACTCCTTCTCTACATCATCCAGCATTTCCTTCTCCACACCATCCAGAGTCTCATCCTCCACACCATCCAGCATTTCCTCCTCCACACCTCAGCTCAGCACTCTCTCAGCTTTTCTCTGGAACCAACAAGTAATGTAGTTTCCTGAACCCATAACATCAGTATAGATTAAACACATAAGTGGTTCTTCTTCTCTCTGATTCCCTGTCCTGCTCTCCTGAATCCACTCAGTGAGTGCTGGTATAGGCTTCAGCACCCCAACACTCAGCCCCAACAGCAGTGGTGAGTTTTTGATGCTTTTTAAAGTATCTATACTTTCTAAACTACTCCACTGTACTGATATCAGATTGATACTATAAAAGTGTTTGCAGCTTTAAACAGCAGCTTTCTTTGAATTTTGGGGGAAACATCCACATGACTGAACTATTAAATATGCTGCTGTATGATTTATGGCTTAAAACAGAACAATAAACTGAGAAGCCTGGAGGGATGTGTAGTCTCCAGGCTTGCTCGCAGTTCCTCATAAATATGTCACACTAAAGAAACAACCAGAGGCACAGACAGACCACCAGTCAGGGTCGGTAAAGGGTCAACGCTGGAGTCGTTAATAGAACCTAAAACAGATATAGCAGCAATGAAATATGGCACAGTTACATTTCCTAACTCACGGTACTGAAGACATACCAGCAGCCTCCTCAGGGTGAATGTGAAGTCTGAGAGAGAGAGAGAGAGAGAGAGAGAGAGAGAGAGAGAGAAGAAGAAACAGCTTCCTGTGTAATTTAGCTTCCAGACGAAGCTGTCAGTTCCTCATAAAGGTGCCACAGTAAAGCAACAACCAGAGAGACAGACAGACTAGGGTCAGAGCAGGGTCAACCAAGAAGGTTCTGGATTTACCAACTTGTTCTTCAAAACAATGTACCTTTGTGTGGTCATCTGGGTTCTCCTTTCTGGTAAGTCCAGACCAGCATACAGGGACGTACACAGAATGATGTCTAAGACCATAAACGCCTATGTCCAGTGGACTCACGGTAATGTTGATTGGGGCTGTAGAGCTGTAAGCTAATGTCTGGGAGTCTGTATGGTGATTCAGTTGATGGTAGAATGGAAAATTGTAGCTCAGTCCATCAGTATGAAGAGAAGCCAGACATCTACAGTGAGTCTACAGTGAGTGGTTAATGCGATTATGGTAAACCAAACATATCGGAAAACCAGTATCGCCATTGCTGTGTGGGTTCTAGTTTCCTGCATAGCTTCTGCTTAACAGCAGCTAACTCCAGCAGCTGTCGTTTACCTTGAGATGGTTTAATGATGACTGCTTTGAGTAAAGTCTCTTTGTAGTGTCTCTCCTTGTAGTTGAAGATTTTCTGGTTTCGGCTGTAAACATATCATTTTGGAGACATGTTTTCATTTGGGCTGCAACATTTTGCAGGTTTACCACCACTGCTCTACTCATACAGGGCAAAGAGAAGCACGTTTAAACAGGAAACAAGTGATGGATCTTTAAACATAATAGACAGCAAACGTGACGCTTCACCTACATCAGGTCTTTGATCTTTGTCATTTCCTCTGAACCTTCCTCTGAATTACCAAGAAAGGACATGGTAATGGTTGTTAGCTGAAACCAGTTTACCTCATACTGTGTAATACCTCCACCAGCACCAATAACAGCTGTGATGGATGTGGCATGCACTGGACGAGTTTCTGGATGTAGGGTACTTCAATATTCAGACGCTCTGCCATCAAAGAATTGGTCAGTTGGATCCAGATTTGGTGGATGCCTTCACTGGTACAGTTCTGAGGAGAACTCCCTGTAGACTGGGATTGTAGCCACTGCTGGTAGACCCGTATGAGCGTATGCTGCTTCCATACACCTGCAGATTCAGCTACTTCCTTCACACTATGGTCTTTGGCCACGCCCAAATGCTCAGTAACTCTTTTTAGCCAAGCATTAACATCTGCTCTGGAGCCATTTTCCACACATGGAACGAGACATTCCCTGCACTGTAGCACCTCTTCCCAATCTATGGATCCCGTCACTCACACCCCACAGGGATTTATAGTTCCACCATCCTCGTGCAGCGCCATCCACAGGAGCCGGAAGTTACTACCACCTTAACCTCACAAGGTGACTCTTTTTTGTCCAGTGAGTTATTTGTGGTAGTTTTAATTGTGTGTGTGTTTTTCTGTGTGTGTGTTTGTTACAGAAGTGTCTGTCGAGGCATCAGATATCAGAGTGTCAGGACGTGTTGGAGGATCTGTGAGGATCGAGTGTTCTCACTTGTTTGCACGCAGTAACACAAAGTACTTCTGCAGGGATCCGTGTACAGCAGATCGGCACACCTTGATTAAATCCGGTCAGTCGTCTACTGGGAGATACAGACTGGGGGATTTAAAGAAAGGGGTCTTCACTGTTATCATCACTGACCTCCGGAAGTCAGACACTGGAACTTACTGGTGTGGAGTAGACAGATTTCTGAAGGACACATATCACAAAGTGCTTCTCACCATTAGAGATGGTAACAAGCCTCAGTAAACTCTATTAGTTTGTTTCTGTTAATCATTTTTCTAATTCTTCCTACAATTTCTGCCTGAAAGCTCCCTCCCACCACATGTACCTTCCCAAAGCTACTTCAACAGCAGCTCCTGTAAGGTTGGTGAGATCTGGTGAACCCGTCACATCCCCATCGACCACCATCTTTCATTCAACTAATCTACTGATATCTCAGACCGAACTACCACTCCAGGTCTCATCACCGACCACAGGTATGTTCCTGGCCTTAATGTGATATATGCCAATTGCTGACACAATGCAGTAAATATAGACCTTAATGTAATATATCATTTGTTAGAACTGTGACAGCTTAATCTTAATCAAACTTAATCAAAATAATTCTCAAAAAAGAATTAAATTCTGCCATCTAAGCAAGCAGCAATCGTCCCCCTCACCGTCAGAAGTTCTTCTGCAATGCCGAAGTATGCTTTCTAGGCCTCCCACATCTTAGCAGAAGCTTTCACTGAGTACTTGTTCACTCTGGTCTTGATAAACTGGTCCACAGATGGAGCAGAATGCATCTGCTGGATCCTGTAGCCTCTTGATGCTTCTAAATTACCTGTAGCTCTGTATCCACTATCCTGGAACATCAACTGAAACAGCTTTTTTAACACACCTGTATTACTGCTATGTAGACTATTGGACAGTCCTATAGACCACAGTTCTAAACAGTTCTCCAAAGTTCTAGAACATTCCAAACAGTTCTGTAAACTTCTGGAAAGTTCTCACGGTTCCAGAAACTACTTGAAGTCTACTCAACACTGAATGTGCCAGAGATGTTCTAGACAATAGAGAACTCTTTAGAACCTCATGGTCCTGACCACACAAAAGAAGTTTATGGGAACCAGTAACTCATTTTTTTAAGACTAAGGAACTGTAGTAGGACTGTAAACTGTAGCAGGTGATGTAGTATCATAGACAATGTTCTTCTCTATCCTCGTATAGATCTCCTACATGGGCTTACAGGCTCCATACTGTACACTGCTACTGGGCTGGGGGCCCTGGTGATCGTAATCGGACTGTTCCTCTTCGTTTCTCATAGGTTTAAAAGGACCAACATCAGATCCCAATGTAGGTGCACATACATTCATCTAGCAGGAGTCCACACACAAGCACTCTGTATCTATAGCAGGGGTACCCACACGGTTTGTCTCGAGGGGCCACATAATGTTGTTGTGGGCCTTGTTGAAAATATGCATTTCAGTAAGTCAGGGCACAACAGGCATGATTGTTATACTGGTCCTCTTTTATCAGTTCTTTTTATTTTTATATTTCAGGTGCGGGTCCCTGTAGTGTCTATGCAGAAGTAAAGAAACCGCACACTGCAGTAAGTGTCACCAGTATATTTTATTTTCACTGTGAACAGATTATGAAATTGTCCCCTATTATGTTGTCAGCTTCCTCGAATTCAGCTCAGCTGTTTATGCACAAGATGCAATCAAACCATGAAAGACAAGCCACATATGAGGAAATGTATCAAACCAACATCAAACTGCTGCCACTGAGGAAGAGAACCCAACTTTCACATATTCATATATTCTTCCATCCAGGTTTTTGTGTAGCTCCCAGTATTGATAAATCAACCAATAACATATCGATATTTAACTCTCTTAAGAACAACCAACCGAACAGATCAGCCACTGCAGAATCACATGAAGAGACTCTGGAGAACCCTCTGTACAGCACTATGGAACCAGAGGAAAGGCTGGATTCAAACATCTACTCTTCAGCTCAGTAACCTGCCAACTCATCAGTCTGATAACCTGCTTATTCATTCTGTTGGAGCACTCATTTCATGTTTATGAAGTTCCAAGTTATCATGTGTAATATGATATGCTGATGTTAAAGCACCTCGTTGTTCTGGTGTCAGATGTAGCTCAGTCACAGAAGGGGACATTACCCTAATGAGCCCATGTACTTCATAAGCCCACTTGCTTGTCTGTAAAACATCTGTGAGTCAAAATAAACCATTGTGAATCTCAGCCAATAAACACACAGCTTACTGTGAGCCAATGTAATTCAGGTCTGTGATTAGGGCATATTGGTGTAAATGTGGTGGGACTGGAAGTCTGTGGAAACGGTGTTAGAAGGTAGAAATGAGTCACCTTGCATGTTCGTAATTTTAGGCCCTTGCAGATGACGCTGAAGCAGGATGTATAGTCTGGTTAAGATCTATTATCAGAACGTACACTCATCACTGATAAAATAGTTGTACCCAGAAGAAATCAAGTGAGAGCAATAAAACTTGGTGGGCAGGTTTGACATCATGAGACATGCGAATGATTCCAGTTTTGGGATCGCCCTTGCTTGGTGTGAGGGGCGAGCCTTATCGCTGTACCTGACTAACTATATATGGTCGTCCTGTTGCATGTGCTTTCCACACTCGAGCTGTTATCTTGGTAGCATCATTTGCGACTGAAGTCTGCCTCAGAAGAGTTGGAGAGGTGTCGCATTGAAGGCCTCAGGAAGTGGGATGGTACTACCATGGCACACTTTTGGCAGGACACACTTTTTTGTCTTGGTGGAGACAGCATTTTTTGTATTGTGAGTGTTTATTTACATATCTATATTTTCATTTGTGTATAGTCATTTGTGTAAATCACTGTGTTTTTGCTGTCTTATAAAAAGCCCTTTATATCTACATAGTAGCAAGTCATATTCTAGCAGAAGCTGCCACCGCCATGTTTCTATAGAAGCCCAGACCGGCCAAACTTCATGTTGGCTGCTGATTGTGGCTTTAGTGCTTTGTGTTTTATCGCTGAAGCAGCAGCTTGAATTTGGTGGTGCTATAGCATCGGAGAGAAAGAGGAGGAGTGCTGGTAGAAGCTGCCTCCTGTGGTACTTACTTATCACTCGCTCCACACACAAAATTCCAGGCAGGATATTACCCAGATATCATCATTACTACCCATCAACTTCTTCTTCACCAGCTCCCTGATTGTATTGTCCCTGTCCACCTGAAATGGGGCAGCAGCTATTATAATACCTCAGGTCGTAGAATATAGTCGCAGCACCAATTATGGTAAAATGGAAAAACTGAAACTGGTGAATGTCTGAATGTGTCCGGCAGTACAACAGTAATTAGGATGATTTTTAATTAGCTCAGAGAAGCTTAGCAGTGGGAAGCTTTACTGAATAAACATTAGAAACATGTTAAAACATTTGAAACACTGAAATACTGTGCTGTTCTAATGATATGAGCACACTAGAAACCACATGATGGATAAAATAAGTAGAGAGAACTGGTGCTGGATGACCGTTTTGTTTTGTGAAAAGGACATTTTGAAGCTTGAACTTCTTACTTTGCGCAAAAACACAAGAAAAAAAATAAAGGAGGTAAATCCTTACCAACAAAGGAGAGAAAACATGAAGAAGATATGACAATAAAATGAGACAATGCATAAAGGAAAGCCTGATAGCCACTAGGGGAGGGGTTCACTAGGCCTGGCTATAAATATCTAACGTCTGTACCTAAAGACATACTGACGAGAGAGAGAGAGAGAGAGAGAGAGACACATCCTTCCTGTCCTAAACCACTTGATTGTGGTCAAGGCTTGGCTGGTGTTAGTGAGTAAAGAAGCAAGCAGAGACACAGGCAGGTTACCAGGTATAGTGGAACACGAATCGAGCTTCTGGAATGAATATAATCACTGGTAGAGAACATATCTAGAACTCAGAATGATGTCCTTTGGTGTGGTGACCTGGATTCTCCTCTCTGGTAAGTACTGGTCTACATACATGTTGAGGCTGTAGAGCTGTTATCTGATCTCGGGGGTGGGGGGAGGGGGGACTGGTGGGTGTTGCGGTTAATAGAATGCAATGCTGGATGGGGTCATTGGGAGAGTTGGGAGAATTCCCAGTGGGGCGTGAAGGTTCAAACTATGCAATATTCCTTCTGAGTGTATATTTGTAGTAATTTAAGGATTAATCCACCACTCTATATCAAGTTACACAGCCCCAGTTTGGTGATTCTAACCTGTACTGTGGATCTTCATGGGCATTTGTGAGCTGGAGGTTCGAGAACCAGCCCCTTGAAGTGCCCTTGAGCGAGGCAGTGAACCCAACAGCTCCTTCCTGGTTGCTGTGGATAAAGCTGCTGACTGCTCTGGGCAAGTGTGTTCACTTGTGTGTGGGTGGGTTTAGTGGACATGTTTCTTTGATAGCCCTTTTTTCACCAACATAAAATGCTTAGTCCACCAAAAATAAAACCGTTAAGTTCAGAGAAGGCAGCAATGGCCACACCCAGTGGTCTGCTGGAGAACCTCTTCCATATCTTATCTCCAGTAGTTGATCCGTGCTGGAATAACAGCATAAGTGCTCGAAGCTAATCTATACACTCCGCCATTTTGGTACTTCTGTTTACTACCACTGTTGACGTTGATAACCTTTGGTGTTCTTTGGTTCCAGTAAGAATTGGTGCAAACTGGTTCCCTAATTGGCACCAAGGTTCTACAAAGCCTGAGCGGAACCACTCCAAGAACAAGGGTTGCTTTGGTAGTAAAGGGCTGTCTGTGCAAGCAGAACAGGTCAATGGTTTTAAATTCAGTCCTTCAGAGATGAGATGAAGATCTCATCAACTGAGAAACACAGTGAGAGTGCCGTCTGAAAACAAGTCCCACACTGGGCGTGACTGAACGAGAGTGTTTCTAGCTGGGTCTGTGTCCTGAACTATGTCTTGTTGATGTACTGATGTATGTTTACTATATGTGTATATAACGTTTAGTGCTCTTTAGTTGCTGATGCACCCATTTACTAAAACCTGTCCTAAATATTACATTATCCTTTATTTTGATCTGGATGAAGTGAACCTTATGTAAACAGGAAGTAAACTTTGGGTACAGGATGACAGCATTAGAAGTTCTATAAAATCTGTCTCTAACACTTTGTCATGTCCTCTGAATCTGTAGAATGTGTTGTGCTGTAGAATTTCTGGTTTATTGTTGTTTTAATAGTTTGTGTGTTTGTTACAGTAGTGACTGCAGGGGAAGCAGATATCAGGACGTGTTGGAGGATACATCAGCATCTCATGTTCCTACCGCTTTGCTGACACCAACACAAAGTACTTCTGCAGGTATCCATGTACAGCAGATCGGCACATCTTGGTTAGATCGGGTCAGTCACCTACTGGGAGATACAGACTGGAGGATTCTAAGAATGGAGTCTTCACTGTGACCATCACTGACCTCCAGAAGTCAGACGCTGGAACGTACTGGTGTGGAGTGGACAGATTTGATATAGACACGTATAGTAAAGTGCTTCTCTCAGTTACAGACGGTAAGGAGCTTTATTGAGGCACCCTTATGCTATATTCCATTTTATACATGATTTAGTTTGTTAGTTGTTAATAGGACACAGCTATCTTTTCTTCAATCTCATAAACACTTTAAAGCTCTTATAACCCACACAGACCCACCCAAACCTCCAAAAGCAGCTACTCCAAGAACTATGGGATCTAATGAACCCTCCATGTTCCCACAATCCACCATCCCTCCCTGCACCACCTCTGCATCTACCATCTCCTCCTCCACACCTAAACCAACACTTCCAGCCCAGTGCTCACTCTGCATCTCATCATCTACCACAGGTATCTTCATATTCAGATTAATGTAAGCCCACCAGGCAAAACATGAGTCTCCTTGTGTGTTTAAGATGGTAGCAACTTCAGGCTACTGCGGATGGCGCTGCACGAGTATGATGTGTCTATTAATACCTGTGGGGTGTGAGTGACAGGATCCATAGAATGGTAAGAGGTGCTACAGTGCAGGGAATGTCTCGTTCCATGTGTGGTAAACGCTCCAGAGTAGATGTTAATGATTGGCTAATAGGAGTGACTGCATGTGGGCTTGGTCAAAGACCATAGTGTGAAGGAAGTAGCTGAATCTGCAGGTGTATGAGCTCATATCATATTTGTGTGTGTTTCTGGTTTATCATTTTTTAACTGTGTGTATGTTTATATGGGTGTATATTTGTTACACAGTGACGGTTGTGTTCGGTTCTAGGATAACCTTGGACCCTGGTTCCATTGGTGACGGGACAGTTTAGAAACTACTTAATGACCCTCTAAGATTTGATAGACTAGTCTCAATGTAATCCTTTTTTTTATTCTATTCTGAATAGGAACTCTTCTGTATGTTTTTGGGGGACTGATCTGTGTGGTGATCGTATTTGGCATGGCTGTTCTTTACAATGTTACAGGAGCATCAAGGAACCCTGAAGTAGGTGCACAATATTCAGTCACAAGGATAAAAATGTTCTTTAATTGTTCCGTATTTTTCTTGCTGTATATGTCAGTTGCTTTAAAGAACTTTCAAGTACCACTGTTTATATGTGAGCTCACTGGAAATAAAAAAGAGTCCCCTGTGACTGAAATGCACCTAATAACATGTAAAACCTCCACCACCAATAACAACTGTGTTTGGATTTTACATAAAGTGGACAAGTTTGTGGAAGTAGCCACATCAATGTTCAGACATCAGAGAAGAGAATTCCACAGTTGGATGAGTTTCCAGTAGATTGGAATTTTAGCCACATATATTGGACAAAAATAGAGATGGCATGTGTATATATATATATATATATTTATTTATAGGGCATAAAAAGCAATTACAATTAACCATAAAAATCTCAACGTCTAAATGTTACTGAATCAATCTATCACTGAACATTTTGCCTTCCTCAGCAGCCTGGAAGTGATCTAAATCCATTCATCTCCTTCACTGATGATTTACAAGATGAACTACACACACTCGTCTATTTTACTGCCATCAACTGCTCTGCTAGCTTCACCCCAGAGACGCCCAACAACCCAGCTTTGGAGGACAGGCTGCTCACACATGTGATCTACAGCTAATCATTCTTCTTTCCCCACAATCACCATAACATACAGGAGAAATGAAGATCAACATCCGTTAAGCCTACTGGGTCTCAAATAATGCTAAAGTGAGTATGACCGGGCCTCCAATGCCAGGTCACACTATTTGAGTAATACCTCTGATGGCCTCTAGAGGCAACAGCAAAATAAACTACTGACTTTCTCTACTCACTAAAGGAGATTTCCTGGGTAGAACCTGGAGAAAGTTTGAAGCACATGTGCTCCTGTCTGGGCATCTCTTTTAAACTCATTTCCTGAGAAACTCGACCAGTTTCATGCTCAAATGTGAGTACTTTGTGCAGTTTGTTGAATTGGTTTTGTGTATTTTAGTTCCATGTAGTTTTAAGTTGAAGTCAACAGTATGTGCTAATGTGCAAGTATGCTAACATACTAATATGCTATATGCTTTGCTGTTATGCTATGCTTATGTGTTGTTTAACTTGGCTATAATATAATGCTAACGGGCTAGGCTAACAGGCTAATATACTATGCTAATATGGTCTAATGGTGTTGCATGTATGTGCTGTTTGTTTGTCTCAGACAAGGAGTTTTATATATAACAGTAATGGATTTGCTGGCTCAGAGGGTTCTTGGATTAAGGACACTTACCGTGCCTTTCCGAGGCCTCATTTAAGAATCCCCACTCAACGACCAACACTGCACCTTACTGAAACTCACAGCTCTCTCTGGTAAGACTGATCTTCTTGCCCAAGAAATCCTGAGGACCAAATGACTCTTGTTTTTGACCTGTGATCGTTGTTGTAACAGTCTTTGTGAATGCAGTCCTGCATTGCGCAGTCGTCTGACAATGGTGCGTACTAAAAAGACGACTCATGGAGGGCATCACTACTCACTGAAAGCCACATGAGTGTGGAACTGGAATCATTTGCATGTCTCACGAAGTCAAGTCTACCCAAGTTTCATTCGCATTGGTTGATTCCTTCTGGGTACAGCAGGTTTGTACAGCAGCTATTGATTTGATAGTGAGTGTATAAATCTTCAGTCTAAATGTATATCTGTAGTAGTTTAAGGGTTAAATCAGACCAGGCTGAAATGCTACACCCCCAACTTACTGACTGTAACTTGTACAGTACGTATATTTCTCCTTCCATCTGAAAGGATGTAGCACGTACATTCAGACCACGATTTAGGTGCTAGCTTCTATTTGTGGCACTATTTTAGGAAATGGAATTCAATTAAATTCTAAAAACTAAATTCTAATAAGAAGCTAACATTAGAGATGATCATATTCAGTGCAACAGTGTGACTAACAGACACACAAACACGGTGTTCCACAGAGTGTGTTAAAGTTTTCACAATTTTCTTCAAGCAGCAGCAAGAACTTCCAGAAAAACCAACATTTGAAAACCTAGTTGTGAACCTAGTTGAGGAGGAGTAGGAGATATCTGAGCCGGTGGGTGGTGTGAAATGTTATCAGGACTTTAATTGAAGTTTGCTAATGTTAGCATCACAAACAGCATACTAACTGTGATCGTAATTATGTTTAAGAAAAAAAACCTTTATCAGTTTATTTTATCACTATCTAGCCACCCTGTTTATCTTAGCATGGTATAAAATATAAATAATAATAATAAAGAAAATGAACTCATTTTATACACTCATTTTTAGAAAAGATTATGCTGCAGGCATACGTTGCTGTGTGTGAATGTATAGCAGGAGAAATAGTTTAAGGTGGTTTGCTTTGCATTTGGAAGCTGTTAATGTTTTGCCTGAATTTCTGTAGTTTCTAAGGTCATTTGTACATCAGCTTAATACTCTAGCAGTTTTAAACAGTGTCTTGCTTTGACTTTTACATTCCAGTAAGAATAAATACAATCCCAAAGTCCCAAAAGATTTGGGTGCTGTGTAAAATGTAAATGACTGTAAATAAAAACTTAATGCAGTGATTCTGAAATTTTGTGGACTCATATTTTATTCACCATAGAGCCAAAAGCACAGATGATGAAAGTGAGACATTTTACCATTTCATGAAAATTAATAACTCATTAGAACTTGAGACAGTAATGCATCTCAAAGACGTTGGGACCGGGGGAAACCAAAGGCCGGAACAGAAAGTCATACTACAGCTGTAGGAGCAATGTTCAACAAAGTCACATGACTAGATATAAAAAGAGCGTTTTAGAGGCAGAGTCTCTCAGAAGCAGAGATGGGCAGAGGTTCACCAGTCCCCACAAAACTGCGTCTAAAAATTGTGGAAGCTTTTCAGAAAACTTCCACCATCTACAGGACGTAATCCCATAAAGGATCAGAGGATCTGGAGGAATCCCTGTGAGTAGGGTACAAGGTCAGCAGCCAGTACTGGATGCTTGTGGTCCTCTGGCCCTCTGAGAGCGCTGCATTAAACACAGGCCTGATTCTGTACTGGAAATGTACGTCACTGTCTGTAAACAGTTCACTGTACTATCCACAAACGCAAGTTAAAGCTGCATCAGTGACACTGACGTGGTGGTGGTGTGTTAGTGTGTGTGGTGCTGGTGTGAGTGAACCAGACACAGCAGTGCTGCTGGACACCTCAGTGTCGCTGCTGTACAGAGAATCATCCATCAACCAAAACTATCTAGCTAGCAGTGTCCTGTGGGCAGCGTCCTGTGGGCAGCGTCCTGCGGGCACTGATGAAGGACTGGAGAATGACCAACACTGCACTGTGAGGCAGCAGATGAGCTATCGTCTGTACGTCTATAAAGTGTAGCACCAGCACCACACACACACTAACATACCACCACCATGCCATTTATATCTTGATTAGAACTCTGAGTTTTGAGTTGGGTTAATCTCAGACGGGCAGTGTAAAAAGTTTCCTTAGAATTTCAAGTTTTAATGATTCACACGTCGACAAGAAACTCTCAGCGCAGCCGCACTGGGCTAATACTATATATATATACACAATGTAGGGGGGGCAGAGGGGCAGAGGGCTCGGCTGGTGGTAAACTGTTCAGTTCCTGATTAAGAAGTCACACTGCAGAAGCAAGCAGAGACACAGACAGGTCACCAGGCATGGTGGAACACGGACCGAGCTTCTGGAATAATATAATAACTGATAGAGAACATATCTAGAACTCAGAATGACGTCCTTTGGTGTGGTGACCTGGATTCTCCTCTCTGGTAAGTTCTGGTCTACATACATGTTGAATGAAGCTGTAGAGCTGTTATCTGATCTCTGGAGGGGGTGGGGACTGGTGGGTGATGCAGTTAATAGTATTAATATGAAGTATATAAAATATATTTCATTTCTACTGAGGTAATCATATTAGTAGACTTATATTAAATACCTGGAATACACTTACTGCATTTGTTTTATACACACACACACACACACACACACGCACACATAGCTACATACATGTCTCTGTGTGGGGGTGTAGCACTTGTGTTTAGCACACAGAACAATAATGTGCTTGAAATGGACTTGCTGATGTTAAAGTTCATGTCTAGTACATTATAATACATAATTTACAGTGTAGAGTGAACTATATATAAACAGGAAGTAAGCGTTGGGTACAGGATCCTACAGTAAACAGCATTAGCAGTTCTACAAACTCCGCCTCTAACACTTTGTCCTGTCCTCTGAATCGTCACACTTGTGGTGAGGAGACTCAGTAGGAGCTGTGTGCTCATCTCTCAGGTCTGAATGACCGCTGCTGTATGAGCTGTATCATATGTGTGTGTGTTTCTGTGTGTGTTTGTTACAGGAGTGACTGCAGAGGAAGCAGATATCAGAGTGTCAGGACGTGTTGGAGGATACATTATCAGCTTCCCGTGTTCTCACTGGAATGCTGACACCAACACAAAGTTCTTCTGCAGGGATCCATGTACAAGAGATCAGCACATCTTGATTAGATCTGGTCAGTCACCTACTGGGAGATACAGACTGGAGGATTATAAGAATGGAGTCTTCACTGTGACCATCACTGATCTCCAGAAGTCAGACGCTGGAACGTACTGGTGTGGAGTGGACAGATTTGGTATAGACACGTATAGTAAAGTGCTTCTCACAGTTACAGACGGTGAGGAGTCTTTATTATGTTACTGAACTGAACACATGATTTTATTTGTTAGTACTGCTGAATATGACACAGCTATCTTTTCTTCAAGCTCCAACATCCACCATGCACCCACCCAAGACTACCCCAGAAGCAGCTCCTCCAGGTTCCACGTTCCCACAATCCACCATCCCTCCCTGCACCACCTCTCCATCCGACATCTCCTCCTCCACACCTAAACCAACACTTCCAGCCCAGAGCTCACTCGACATATCATCCTCTACCTCAGGTATCTTCACCTTCAGATTAATGTAAGCCCACCAGACCAAACATGAGTCACCTTGTGTGTTTAAGGTGGTAGTAACTTCAGGCTCCTGCAGATGGTGCTACAAGAGGATGATGGGGTTATACGTACCTGGGGGGTGTTAGTGATGGGTTCCATAGATTGGAAAGAGGTGCTAGGGTGCAGGGAATGTCTTGTTCCATGTGTGAAAAATGGCACTGCAAACATCTTTGTGCCATGATTAATATTACGATCATATTTGAAAGTTAAGTTTGACCATTTAAAAACTGCAGGTCTAAAGTTTATAGTGCCTCTTAAAATGTATTTAGAACAAAAAGATTAATGCATAATATCAGCCACTTTATTTAAAACACCAGAGACAGATTTTATTAATGTTTTTATGTTTTCATTATTGTTAATATGTATTACAGATGCTTTAAAATATTAGATCCAGGTCACTATTTAATTGTCTCCTCCTGCACCTCAACCAATGTTTCCAGCTCAGCACTCACTCAGCCAACAAGTAATGCCAGTCAGAAGTTTAGACACAACTCCTCAGTATCGAATCAGTAACAACAATTAATGATGGCACAATGCTTTTATTTTTTTACACATTTTTATCAAAAGTTTAGAGACAGCTCCTCATAGAAGGTTCTCCTTATATTTATCTTAATAATTTACTGTAGAATAAAAGGAAAGACACCAAACTATAAAATAGCACTCATGGAATTATACAGTCCACCTTAAAACCCTCCAGAGTGGACCTTTACAGGAGGATGGAGCAGCTTCCTTACCCTGCAGTGGAGCTGATAGAACAAGGTTTATTACTAAGCAGGTGTGGAGCGATTCTATTGGTCGGTCCATCATGAATATTCACTAACCTGAAAGGAGAACTAGAGCTTTTACACTGTGCAGAAAAAGAGATCAAAGTTTTTACACCACTAAATATATATTAGAGGTGGAGATATGGAGGAGTACCATACTGTGTACATCAGGAGTAGATGTGGTGTAGCAGGATATGGACTGGTTCAGACTCTCATCAGTTGGAGCTGTTAAGTTTAAAATCACCAACTACATCTATTTAGATGGGTGTTCTGGCACCTGAGTGCGTTATTGGGCACACATCACCAGACAGCTCAACACTTTTAGCAGACTTAGATGAAATAGCACCAAGTAGATTCAGAGATGAAGGAGCCCCAAGAATTATGGTAGAAACTTGAGTGTTCGTTTATTGAAGATTCGGCACTTCTGGGTAAGTTGCTGTAGTAGTGTGAAACTGAAACAATGTACCAAAGTAATATAGTGTACAATGAAATAATAACGACTACTACTACTACTACTACTACTAGGCTGTGTTTTTAGTTTGCTGTACTTGGAGTTGATTAGATTTACTAGGCCCAGCTGTGGTTTCAGGTTAGCTCAAGGTGTGAATCAAGGGGTGTGGCCAAGGCACATATATTCAGAAGCTGTCCGCTTCTGAAGCGGTGTGAAGTGGCCCATCACAGATGTCAACCTCCAACCTTGGCTAAGTATCTCTTTCACTTAATTTATACCTGCACTCGAATTTACACTTATGCTTGTCCAACATGTGCTTTACAATACCTGTTCTTTCATCTCACAGACCTAGAAGACCTCACGGTCACCACAGGAAGCGCAATACCAGCAACCTCATCTATGCCCCGCGGTCGTCTCCTACTCTGACCAGGGTGGTAGGTGGGCTCTGGAATTGCCAATCTGCTGTCCAGAAGGCAGACTTCATCTCAGCCTTAGCATCCCACCACTCTCTGCACTTCCTGGCTTTGACTGAGACTTGGATCACCCATGTGAACTCGTCAACTCCAGCTGCTCTATCCTCTGCCTTTAACTTCTCCCATTCACCGAGACAGACTGGCAGAGGTGGGGGCACAGGTTTGCTGTTGTCTAGAAAGTGGAACTTTACTCCTCTTTCATTTCCTCACCTTTCAGTGTCTTCCTTTGAATATCATGCCGTCACAGTGTCCTCCCCCACTAACCTTCATATTATTGTCATTTATCGACCTCCTTGTCCTCTAGGGAACTTCATTGATGAGCTAGACACTCTTCTGAGTCTCTTCCCTGTTGATGGGTCCCCGCTTCTCCTACTCGGTGACTTCAACCTCCCATCAGACAAGTTGCAGTCATCATGCCTGCAACCACTACTCTCATCCTTCGACCTCACCCTCAACCCATCCCCCCCAACGCACCGAGGTGGCAACACTCTGGACCTGGTCTTCAGTAGACCTACCCCTGCGCTGGACGTCACAGTAACCCCTCTTCACTGCTCAGATCATTACTTTCTATCCTTCTCTCTCTCCTGTCCAGCTCTTCCTATCCATATCACCCCTTCACATTCCTCCTTCACTCGGCGTAACCTGCGCTCCGTCTCTCCCTCCTCTCTTGCTTCAACCATCCTCACTACCCTCCCTCACCCTGACTCTTTCTCCACTCTCTCCCTGAACACTGCTACAGATACTGTACTTTCTTCTCTCTCATCTGCATTTAACCATCTGTGTCCTCTCTCCCCCAGGTCAACAAGATCTTCTCCACCTGCCCCCTGGTTGTCAGACGTCCTGCGCAACAACCGGAGAGAGCTGAGGAAAGCCGAGAGGAAGTGGAGGAGATCCCAGCTTGACTCCGACCTACACACCTACCAAGCCGTCCTCTCCAGGTTCTCAGCGGAAGTGACTACTGCGAAGTCCTCTTTCTACAAGAGGAAACTGGAAGAATCGGCGTCTGACCCTCGCAAACTGTTCAGTATCTTCTCCTCTCTCCTCAACCCTCCCTCTCCCCCTCCTCCCTCTTCCCTCACCCCGGAGGACTTTGTCACTTTCTTTGAAGAGAAAGTGAATAAAATCTGCCAGTCGTTTTCCCCTGTCCCCGCTCCTCCTTCCATCAGTCCTCATCCTCTTGCCACAAACTCCTTAACCTGTTTTTCTTCTCTTTCTTCAGATGACATCCTACAGCTACTGGAATCCAGCAACCCCACGACCTGCCCACTGGATCCCATCCCATCCCCACTGCTCCGGTCAATCTCCCTGGACCTGCTACCCTTCATCTCCTCCCTTATAAACTCTTCCCTGTCTTCAGGGTGTGTTCCACAGGCCTTCAAGACTGCCAGAGTGGTTCCCATCCTGAAGAAACCCTTACTGGACTCCTCTGACGTCAGCAGTTACAGACCGGTATCTCTTCTTCCTTTTCTCTCTAAAATCCTTGAACGTGCTGTCTATAATCAACTCTCCTTCTTTCTCTCCCAGAACCAGCTTCAGGACATCAACCAGTCCGGCTTCAAACCCGCCCATTCCACGGAAACTGCTCTCATTGCAGTAACTGAGAGGCTTCAGACAGCGAGATCAGCCAAACTGTCCTCAGTTCTGATTCTACTCGACCTGTCTGCGGCCTTCGACACGGTGAACCACAAGATCCTCCTGTCGGTCCTCACCGATCTTGGAATCACCGGCACTGCATGGAAGTGGTTTGAGTCCTACCTGGAGGACCGCCACTATCAGGTAACATGGAATGGGTCCACGTCTGCTCCATGTAGGCTCTCCACCGGTGTCCCTCAAGGCTCGGTGTTGGGTCCTCTTCTCTTTTCTCTTTACACTCTTTCTCTTGGAGAAGTAATCACTTCTCATGGCTTTTCTTATCACTGCTATGCTGATGATACGCAACTCATGCTTTCCTTCCCATCATCTGATACACAGGTCTGCAACCGCATCTCAGCATGCCTGAACGACATGAGCTCATGGATGACAGCTCACCACCTTAAGCTCAATCCCAGCAAGACTGAGCTGCTGTTCATCCCGAGCACTACAGGTCCTCACCGTGATCTCACCATCTCATTCGGGAACTCGTTGATCACCCCGACTGAGGATGCAAGAAGTCTTGGAGTGATTCTGGATGGCCAGTTATCGTTCTCGGCTCATATAGCGAACCTGACTCGGTCATGCAGATTCCTCCTCTACAACATCCGGAGGATTCGACCCTTCCTTTCTCAGGAAGCCACCCAGCTGCTGGTCCAGTCTCTGGTCATTTCAAGGCTAGACTACTGCAACTCGCTCCTGGCTGGTCTTCCTCTGCGGGCCATCAGGCCCTTGCAACTTGTCCAGAACGCTGCAGCCCGTCTCATCTTCAACCTTCCGAAGTTTACCCACGTCACTCCACTGCTGCGCTCCCTCCACTGGCTCCCGGTCTTTAATTTAAAACTCTGGATTTAAAACTCTGATGCTGGCCTACAAAGCCAAGAATGGACCAGCGCCTCCCTACCTTATGGCAATGGTGAAGAGTCGAGCTGTACCTCGAGCCCTTCGTGCTTCAAGTACAGCTCGTCTCGAACCACCATCCCTGAGGACACATGGAAGACAAGTGTCCAGACTCTTCTCTGTCCTGGCTCCCAGATGGTGGAATGAACTCCCACTGGGCGTCAGAACAGCGGAGTCTCTCGTGGTCTTCAAACGCAGACTGAAGACCCATCTCTTCGTAAAGCACTTAAGCGAGTGAGCTCTAGTAGAGGTGTAAATTGTGTGTATCGTGTGGCAATTTAATGATCTTGTTGTATTGCACTTATGTCCTTTGTCAATGTGTATTGTGTTGCACTTATAATGACCTTTCTCTAGGTACCAGCACTGGCCCCCTGTTCGGGCAGTGTCTGAGCTCGTGGTGAGTTTTAGGCTCTAAACTTCCTACTAACTGGAATATTATCCAACAGATCACTAAGCACGGTTGTAAGTCGCTCTGGATAAGAGCGTCTGCTAAATGCCTTAAATGTAAATGTAAATGTACTACTAATAATAATAATTTGCTGATGGAAAAACTGTACTGATCATGTGACAGTAATCATGTGACTTCTAACAACCAATGAGAAAGGAAATATCTAAATTAATAGAATAAAAGATTTGGTCTGTAGATGGTGCTATTACCACATGAACAAAATAATTGCATGCAACATAACAATGGGGGTGTCTAAACTTTTGACTGGTAGTATATAGTACACTCACTATATCCGGTGATCCTTCTTCTCTCAGATGTCCTGCTGTCCTGAAGCTCCAACCAGTTACAGGGATTTCATTTATTTTAGAGCTTTATTTAGAGCATGAGCATTACATTACAAACCCTGTAGCTTTAAGAAAAAGCATCAGCATGAACATACTGCTGCTCTCAGAATTAAACAATGTATCTATAGGTTCCTCATTTTTCAGTTTTTGACATAATTAGAAAATGCCTGTCTTCTACACTGTGTGTAAATTCTAGAATGAATAGACCTGGGAAAGGTTTCTGGTTCCGTTGACTTACATTTACAGTAGTGTATTAATGTTCTTCTCCTGTAAAGCTTGATTTCTCCTGTAAAAACTGTGATTGGATTTGGCATGAACTGGATGTTTCTGATGTAGGTCGCGTCAATGTTTAGACACTCTTCCGTCAAAGAATTGGTCAGTTGGACCAGATTTGGTTGATGCCTTCCCTGGCACAGTTCTAAGGAGAGTTTCCTGTAGGCTGGGATTTTAGCCACAACTGGTTTCCCCATACGACCATAAGCTTCCATACTTGAATCACCGGGAATATATAAGTGTGTGTGCATTGATAAAAATTTGTTTGAGTTTGACCTCTAGTGCCCTTAAATTGAGTTAATCTCAAATGGGCAGGGTAATCTGTTTCCATACCATTTCAAGGTGAGAACTTTTAATAATGTAAGAAGAAACTAGCTGCACTGGGCTAATACTGAGACTACTAAGCTAGAGAGTTCACTAGGCCTGGCTAATACTTTCAAATTGCTGTACTTGAAAATGTGTGTGTGTGTGTATATATATATATATATAACGTATGGTGGGACAGAGGGGCCCTTCCTGTCCCTAACCAAGTGATTGTGGTCAAGGCTCTGCTGGTGTTAAACTGTTCAGTTCCTGATTAAGTAGCCACACTGCAGAAGCAAGCAGAGACACAGACAGGTCACCAGGCATGGTGGAACAGATATCAAGCTTCTGGAATTAATATAATAACTGATAGAGAACATATCTAGAACTCAGAATGATGTCCTTTGGTGTGGTGACCTGGATTCTCCTCTCTGGTAAGTTCTGGCCTACATACATGTTGAATGAAGCTGTAGAGCTGTTATCTGATCTCTGGAGTGGGTGGGGACTGGTGGGTGATGCAGTTAATAGTATTTATATGAAGTATATAAAATATATTTCATTTCTACTGAGGTAATCAAATTAGTAGACTTATATTAAATACCTGGAATACACTTACTGCATTTGTTTTATACACACACACGCGCGCACACACGTAGCTATATACATGTCTCTGTGTGGGGGTGGTGCACTTGTATTTAGCACACAGAACAATAATGTGCTTGAAATGAACTTGCTGATGTTAAATTTATTTTCTAGTACATTATAACGCATAATTTACAGTGTAGAGTGAACTATATATAAACAGGAAGTAAGTGTTGGGTCAGGATGCTACAGTAAACAGCATTAGCAGTTCTACAAACTCCGCCTCTAGCACTTGGTCATGTCCTCTGAATCGTCACACTTGTGGTAAGGAGACTCAGTAGGAGCTGTGTGTTCGTCTCTGAGGTCTGAATGACCGTTGCTGTGTGAGCTATATCGTGTGTGTGTGTTTCTGTGTGTGTTTGTTACAGGAGTGACTGCAGGGGAAGCAGATATCACAGGGTCAGGACATGTTGGAGGAAATATCAGCTTCCTGTGTTCTCACCACTTTGCTGACACCAACACAAAGTATTTCTGCAGGGATCCATGTACAGCAGATCAGGACATCTTGATTAGATCTGGTCAGTCACCTACTGGGAGATACAGACTGGAGGATTTAGGCAATGGACATTCCACTGTGACCATCACTGACCTCCAGAAGTCAGACGCTGGAACGTACTGGTGTGGAGTGGACAGATTTGTGAAGGACACTTATCACAAGGTGCTTCTCTCAGTTACAGATGGTGAGGAGTCTTTATTATGTTACTGAACTGAACACATGATTTATTTGTTAGTACTGCTGAATATGACACAGCTATCTTTTCTTCAAGCTCCTACATCCACCATGCACCCACCCAAGACTACTCCAAATGCAGCTCCTCCAAGAACTGTGGGATCTAATGAACTCTCCACGTTCCCACAATCCACCATCCCTCCCTGCACCACCTCTCCATCCTCCATTTCCTCCTCCACACATAAACCAACACGTCCAGCCCAGAGCTCACTCGACATCTCATCATCTATCACAGGTATCATGGAGTCATTTTGTGTTTTGGGTGGTAGTAACTTCAGAATCCTGCAGGTGGCGCTGCTGCACGATGATGATGGGTCTATAAATCCCTGTGGGGTGTGAGTGACGGGATCCATAGATTGGGAAGAGGTGCTACAGTGCAGGGAATGTCTCGTACCATGTGTGAAAAATGGCTCCAGAGCAGATGTTAATGATTGGCTAAAAGGAGTGGCTTCATGTGGGCGTGGCCAAAGACCATAGTGTGAAGGACGTAGCTGAATCTGCAGGTGTAGGAGCTCGTATCATATTTGTGTATGTTTCTGGTTTATCATTGTTTTAATAGCGTGTGTGTTTTTATGGGTGTATATTTGTTACACAGGGACTGTTGTGGCATCAGATATCAGAGCGTCAGGACATGTTGGAGAATCCATCAGCTTCTCGTGTATTTACCACTTTACTGATGCCACAAACATCTTTATGACGTGATTAATATTATGGTCATATTCAAATGCTAAATTTAACGAGTTCAAAAGTGTACATTTAAAGTTTATAGTGTCTCTTAAAATGTATTTAGAACATAAAGAATAATACATTATATCAGCCAGTTTATTTAAAACACCAGAGACAGACTTTATTAGTGTTTTATGTTTTCATTATTGTTAATATGTATTACAGATACTTAAATTTTACTAAAATTTTGCCCAGGTCATTATTTAATTATCTCCTCCTCCACACCTTAACCAATGTTTCCAGATCAGCACTCATTCAGCCAACAAATAATGCCATTGAAAAGTTTAGACACAACTCCTCAGAATCGAATCAGTAACTACAATTATTGATGGCACAATGTTTTTATTGATTTACACATTTTTACCAGTCAAAAGTTTAGAGACAGCTCCTCATAGAAGGTCCTCCTTCTGTTTATCTAAATGCTGTACTGTAGAATAAAAGTGAAGACCCAAAACTATAAAATAGCACTCATAGAATTATACAGTCCACCTTAAACACCTCCAGAATGGACCTGTACAGGAGGAGGAACCAGCTTTCTTACCCTGCAGTGGAGCTGATAGAACAAGGTTTATTACTAAGCAGGTTTGGAGCGATTCTATTGGTCGGTCCATCATGAATATTCACTAACCTGAAAGGAGAGCTAGAGCTTTTACACTGTGCAGAAAAAGAGATCAAAGTTTTTACACCACTAAATATATATTAGAGGTGGAGATATGGAGGAGTATCATACTGTGTACATCAGGAGTAGATGTGGTGTATCAGGATATGGACTGGTTCAGACTCTCATCAGGTGGAGCTGTTCAGTGTACCACTGTAGAGTCTTTAAAATCACCAACATCTACATCTATTTAGATGGGTGTTTTGGCACCTGAGTGTGTTATGAGGCACACATCACCAGACAGCTCAACACTTTTAGCAGACTTAGATGAAATAGCACCAAGTAAATTCAGAGATGAAGGAGCCCCAAGAATTATGGTAGAAACTTGAGTGTTCGTTTATTGAAGATTCTGCACTTCTGGTAAGTTGCTGTAGTAGTGTGAAACTGAAACAATGTGCCGAAGTAATATAGTGTACAATGAAATAAAGCAGAACTAACTTCCAAAAACATAGATGGACTGATCTACTTACAAATAAAGCTTCTGCTAGGTTAACATAGGCAGATGGAGCTAGATGAAAAAGAGGGCTTCCAGTGTGCTGCTCTCCAGCTAGTTTGCTGATGGAAAAACTGTACTGATCATGTGACAGTAATCATGTGACTTCTAACAGCCAATGAGAAAGGAAATATCTAAATTAAAAGAATAAAAGATTTGGCCTGTAGATGGTGCTATTATCACATGAACAAACTAATTGCAGGCAACATAACAATGGGGGTGTCTAAACTTTTGACTGGTAGGATAGCTTATACTCACCCGATCC
>JAMWET010003852.1:0-34379 GCA_024036415.1 Prochilodus magdalenae
TAATGATAAACTGTAGACAGACTCAGTCTATACCACAGTACCTACATTTAGAGCTTAGAGTTACACTCCACCTAATGAGAACCTGTAGAACCCAGACTCTCTATACCACAGTACCTACATTTAGAGCTTAGAGTTATACACTCCACCTAATGAGAACCTGTAGAACAGACTCAGTCTATACCACAGTACCTACATTTAGAGCTTAGAGTTATACACTCCACCTAATGAGAACCTGTAGAACAGACTCAGTCTATACCACAGTACCTACATTTAGAGCTTAGAGTTATACACTCCTAATGAGAAGCTGTTTATATAGAGTCTTGGCTAGACGTCCCCAGACAGGGTCAGAGTTGGAGTTATAGGTGGAGATGTCCTACCTTGGCCATCTGTGCTTGGACTCCAGTGGCTTTGAGGGATGACACAGCTTTCTGAGCCGCAGCAGGACTGTCAAAATCCACAAACCCATAACCTACAGAGAGAGAGAGAGAGAGAGAGGGAGAGAGAGAGGTAGAGAGAGAGAGGGAGAGAGAGAGAGAGAGAGAGAGAGAGAGAGAGAGAGAGAGATGAGACGGAGGAGGAGAGAGAGAGAGTTAGAGAGAAGAGAGGGAGAGAAGGTTAGGGAAGGGAGAGAGGGTGAGAGGGGAGTGGAGTGTCTCATCGAGAGCGAGTGTAGAGGAGAGAGGGAGGAGGGAGGGAGGGGACGAGAGCGTGAGAGAGTTAGAGAGAGAGGGAGGAGTGAGCATGGGAGGGGTAGAGAGGACAGGAGAGAGATAGAGGGTGTGAGAGGGAGAGTAGGGTGAGAGGGAGAGAGAGAGAGAGAGGGACGAGAGAGAGAGAGGGAGAGAGAGGGACGAGAGAGAGAGAGGGAGAGGAAGAGGAGGTGAGAGAGAGAGAGAGGGAGAGAGAGAGAGAGAGAGAGAGAGAGGGCGAGAGAGGGGAGAGATGAGGAAGAGAGAGAGGGCTGGAAGGACGTGAAGGGAGAAGAGGAGAATGGAGGGAGGAACGGGGGGTGGGAGGCGGAGAGAGCGAGGGATGAAGAGAGATGCGAGATGTGAGGAGGGAAGAGAGGAGAGACTGGACTGAAGAGGAGTCGATGGATGGAGAAGATTGAGAGCCGAGGGAGAGAGCAGGCGAACCGGGGCGGGGAGAAGCAGTGTTACGATTCGGGAGATGCATCCGAAGGAAGATGAGGAGGAATTTGAAAGGTGAGCGGTCACTGGGAGCGGTGGTGGGGAATGGAAATTTTGAATGGTACTTTCGCCGAGGGGCTGGGAGAGAGAGAGAGGTGGAGGAGAGAGAAAATGAGGAGCCCGGAGAGAGAAGGAGTGAGACGTGTATGGAGGGAGTGAGTGGATGAGAGGGATTGAGGAGACCAGTGAGGGACGGCCGAGGGGATGGAATTGGGATCCTGAGTTGAGACTGAGGAAAGCTAGGGAGATGAGTCGGGACTAGGGGACTGTTAGATGAGAGAGAGAGAGAGAGGGAGAGAGAGAGAGAGAGAGAGAGAGAGAGAGAGAGAGGGAGAGAGAGGGAGAGAGGGAGAGAGGGATGTTAGAAGTGAAAGTGTCATCCTCCTGAGACTTGCTAGGTGTCCTAGCTGTTAGTGAGTAGGAGGACCGGACAGGTATAGTACCTGAACCTAGTCTTTGTACAGGAAGTTGTTTTGGCAAAGGCTCAAAGGGTGAAAGGGTCAAAAGGTCAACATGTTAAAGAGTGTCATGGTGCAGAGAAGTGGAAATGTAATGTCCTCATATGAGCACGCTGGAGTCCCAGGAGGTTATCCTGATGTGTTAGGCTTCATCTGAACAATCCTTGTCTGTATCCTCTCATGGACATGTTTAACCATAACCAGGGGCGGGTCTTCTCTCTGTCCCTGACTGAGACCACAAGACCGTTACCACGACTGTCCTTAACACCACGTCACCGTCACCAAACACTGCAGTGGTGTCGTACCAGACCGTCATGGAGTGACTCAGAATGGCACCCTGTCCCGTCCAGCTGGACCTGTACTAGTCTGGATGAGAGGTTCTGTGGTTACCAGTCACAGAGACGTTACTGGGTCAGAAACCCGAAACTACAGGACAGGGTTCTGGACACACTGGCTGACCGACACCACACTGGTGGAGGGACACTGCAGGACACTGTGGTACACTAGTCCCCCATAGATCCTCCCTCATCAACATTCCACCTGTCTTACTCTCTCTCTCTCTCTCTCTCTCTCTCTCTCCCTCTCTCTCTCTCTCTCTCTCCCCTCTCCTCTCTCTCTCCCTCTCCCTCTCTCTCTCTCTCTCTCTCTCTCTCTCTCTCTCTCTCTCTCTCTCTCCCCTCTCCTCTCTCTCTCTCTCTCTCTCCCCTCTCCCTCCGTCTCTCTCTCTCCTTCTCTCTCTCCCTCCGTCTCTCTCTTTCCTTCCCCCTCTCTCTCTCTCGCTCCCTCCCTCTCTCTCAGACAGGTGTAGCTGAGAGGGAGACCCACAGTGTGATTTATGAGTTATGATTTATTTATGAGCCATGCGTCTATTCATCCATCCATCTTTCCTCTTCTCCCCTCTCTCCTCTCCTCCTTGCCTCTCTCAATTCATCTACTTTAATATCCTCTTTCCTCTCCTCCATTTTTCTCTTTATTCTTTTTCCTTATCTCTCACCTTTCACTCCATCTCTTCTCTCTCTCTCTCCTTTATTCTCTTTCCCCTCTCTCTGTTCTTCTCTGTTCTTTTCTCTCTCCTTCTTTTCTTCTATTCTTTTCCCTCTCCTTCTTTTCTTTTCTGTCCTTTCCCCCCCGTGTCCTTCTCTGTTCTTTTCCCTCTCTCTCTTCTCTCTTCTCTGTTCTTTTCCTTCTCTCTTTTCTTCTTTGTTCTTTTCCCTCTCTCTTCTCTCTTCTCTGTTCTTTTCCTTCTCTCTTTTCTTCTTTTCCCTCTCTCTTCTCTCTTCTCTGTTCTTTTCCTTCTCTCTTTTCTTCTTTGTTCTTTTCCATCTCTCTTCTCTCTTCTCTGCTCTTTTCCCTCTCTCTTCTCTCTTTTCTTCTTTGTTCTTTTCCCTCTCTCTTCTCTCTTCTCTGTTCTTTTCCCTCTCTCTTATCTCTTCTCTGTACACACCAACGCCTATGGATGTCCAGCAGCTATAAGACGAAGCTAGCTTGGTATTCCCAGCATGGACCTCATGGCAGAGGCTGGGAGGAGATGGATAAAGGAAGGAGGACTGGCCGAGCGAGAGCTGAACGGATGTGGGACCCAGGTAACGGGGAATCACTCGCAGCAGAGGGTTCGTCCCTGAGAATGGTATTTAATGAAGACCGTAGGCTGGATCCTTCTCCGTGTCCCTGTCTCTCGGAGTCAGTCCAGGTGTCGGCCCTGGCGGCCCCACTGTTCCCCGGTGTTCCCCGGTGTCTCTGTATCAGAGAGATCTCCTGGAGTTAGCATGCTAACCAGCTAGCACCAGCCCGTCCTCTCTCGTAATACCACCGTGTACCTGAGGAGGCGATAGCGAGTCACGGTAGGATGGGAATCAGTCCACCATGAGAGGAGTCCACTGCTGGCCCGACGGCGTATCCTGGCCTCGGCTCCGTCATGGTGAAGGTGCTGCTCCCGGGTAGATCCGTTAAGGGCGGGTAGCTCCGGACAGGAGCAGAGCGCTGGGCGTCTCCACCGTCGCCACCACCACCACCCGCTCTCAGCTAGAAACCACGTTCAGCAGCGCGCTGAAGCAGTGATGGTGCAGACGCTCCTGGAGAGGAGATGGAGGAGGTCTGGTGATGACCTGGGAGCGCCTCTTCGAGACTGGTAAGGAGTGAAGAGGGAGGAGGACGAGGGTTCACTGGGGATGTGCTGCCCCCTAGTGTCGGAGTCGGCTCGTAAAGCGCTCCCTTAAGAAGATTCACTTCCTGGTTTATTCCTTCTAACCTCGGGACATCGTCTTCTCTCCTTCCTCCTCCCTCTATTCCTGTTCTGCCTCTCTCTCCTTCCTCACTCTGTACTCCGTCCCTCGTCATTCTCTCGTTCCCTCTGCTATCTCTATCCCTCGCTTCACACTGAAGTGTCTGTGGTTAAAGGGTCACAGCGGTGTTAATTAAAATTTCATGCTGGATTAAAGGGTGCGCTCGGAGAGAGGGAGAGACGGAGGGAGAGACGGAGGGAGGGATGGAGCGAGGGATGGAGGGGATTAAGAGCAGTGCCGTAGGTGAGCTGTGTCGAGTATATTTACTGTAATTAGTGATTAAATAAGTCCAGAGTGTTGATGTGGATCAGCTGCTCATTAACTCAGCAGAAAAAGAGCACAGCGATTCCAGCGCCCTGAAGGAGAGGAGCAGCGCCACACACCTGCACCACCAAGAGAACCTCCCTAGGAACACAAAGAGCCTCTAGAATAACCAAGACTCCAACAGAGAACCTCCTCAAGAACACAAAGAGCCTCTAGAATAACCAAGACTCCAACGGAGAACCTCCTCAAGAACACAAAGAGCCACAAGAATAACCAAAACTCCAACAGAGAACTTCCTCAAGAACACAAAGAGCCACTAGAATAACCAAAACTCCAACGGAGAACCTCCATAAGTACACAAAGAGCCACTAGAATAACCAAGACTCATAAGGAGAAGCTCCCTAGGAAAACAAAGAGCCACTAGAATAACCAGGGCTCATAAGGAGAACCTCCCTAAGAACACAAAGAGCTACTACAATAACCAAAACTCCAACGGAGAACCTCCTCAAGAACACAAAGAGCCACTAGAATAACCAAGATTCCAACAGAGAACCTCCCTAAGAACATAAAGGGCCAGTAGAATAACCAAGTCTCATAAGGAGAACCTCCCTAAGAATATAAAGAGCAGCAAGAATAACCAAAACTCCAACGGAGAACCTCCCGAAGAACATAAAGAGCAGCAAGAATAACCAAAACTCCAACGGAGAACCTCCCTAAGAACACAAAGAGCCACTAGAATAACCAAGGCTCATCAGGAGAACCTCCCTAAGAACACAAAGAGCCACTAGAATAATCAGGGCTCATAAGGAGAACCTCCCTAAGAACACAAAGAGCCACTAGAATAACCAAGGCTCATCCACAAAGAAGAATGACCAGGCTTATCAGGAGAACCTAAGTCCATAAGAACACAAAGAGCCCATGGGACATAATAACCAAGACCATCTAGGGGCTCATAAGGAGAACCTCCCTAAGAACACAAAGAGCCACAAGAAAAAAACAGGGCTCATAAGGAGAACCTCCCGAAGAACACAAAGAGCCACTAGCATAACCAAGACTCCAACGGAGAACCTCCATAAGTACACAAAGAGCCACTAGAATAACCAAGGCTCCAACAGAGAACCTCTCTAAGAACACAAAGAGCCACGAGAATAACCAAGACTCTGGAAGAGAACCTCCATGATGAAGAAGCACTCAGAGTCACCAGAACTCAAGAGGAGAACCTCCATGATGAAGAAGCACTCAGAGTCACCAGAACTCAAGAGGAGAACCTCCATGATGAAGAAGCACTCAGAGTCACAAGAACTCAAGAGGAGAACCTCCATGATGAAGGAGCACTCAGAGTCACCAGAACTCAAGAGGAGAACCTCCATGATGAAGGAGCACTCAGAGTCACCAGAACTTTCGCTAATTGGTCTCGTTTCCCCCAGACGGAGCCCCAGTGAGAAACTGCGACTGAATGACGAGAAGAACGCCAGTGGGCTTGGCGGTGTGCGCGTCGCGGTGGGAGCCGGGCTGTGTGAGTAAGACCGGAGAAGTACCAAACGGAACCACCACGCAGGGAGGAAGACGAGACAAGCCGGCGCCGAGTTTTCAAGGACAAAGCTCTACAGGAGCGCTCCAGTCCATCTGCCTGGCCGTCAGGAGGAAATCTACATCTACCAGCATGGAAACGCCGTCTCCGCACCAAACCACGCAGCTCCCACCGAACGACCCCGAGGACAACCACGCCTGTCACAAACCATCAGCACATAATCAGTAACAACACGCACCGCGAGAACACCACCACCCGGATCAAAGTGATTCCAGACAGTCTGGAACACGCACAGCAATTATTTCAAAACCGGAACCATGACTGTAGGCTGCTCCGGAGATACGGAAAACTATACGGGAATGACGCAGAGCAGGGAAACTTGAGGGACGAAGTTCCGGTAAGATTCCCCCCACCCGGTCTCAGAATCAGACACTGAGATACACTGTCCTGGAAAGGTTTAGGAGTCATCACTAGAAGGTCATGGATGGGGGTTCAGCTTTAGTAAGGGGGTCTGGGTGGCATTTATTGCCAAGTCGGGAGGCAGGAAACTGTCCAGGGCAGGAGGTTCTGCAGAACCAGGGTGAGAACCTGTGTTCTAACGAGATTCTAGCACTCAGACAACTGGACACCACCTGGGCCAAACATGCTCCATTATGGTCCTGGAGATCCACCACCCTGGAGAGGTCAGGTCCAACACACCAAGGTCCTGAAGGCCTTGGACCAGGTGTGCTAGATCAGCACTGGAGCTAAACTCTGCAGGACGGTAGATCTCCAGGACCAGGATTGTCCTAGACCTTCGTCCTAGACCTTTGAGGCTAATGTGGACCAGGTGGTTCCAACTACAAACCTTTGTTGGGACGAAAACCTGCAGGCACACTGGCCCTGTGTGGATAAGACTGGACACCACCTGGACCAGACATGCTCAACCCTGGTCCTGCAGATCCAGGACCTTGACATGGTCAGGTCTAGCACACCTCACACAGGTAAAAGTCCCTGAAGGCCTTGTTAGGTGTGCTAGATCACGGTGGGAACGTGGTAGATTTCCAGGACCTGGAATGAGCAGCTTTGTCGTTGGGGCTGAGGTGCACCAATCCGGCCGGATCTCCTTAGCGGAGGAATACAAATGAAACGCACTGATCCAGATATCGAACTCTGGAATTAATTAGACCACTGCAATGGACTGGGGGTCCGCCCTGGGTGTTTCCTTCCTTCTGCCCCAGGAGCGCTGGGATAGGCCCCAGGATGCTCCGTGACCCTGAGGGATCAGTAGCTTGGAAGATGAATCAATAACTGGTCCTGTTATTTGATCAAGAGTGGAAACTTTTCCTCCCCTCATTCTTTCAGGTTCTTTCTCTGATTTGTAGGCGGGCTGCAGCACTGCAGTCAGGTCGGCTATCGCCCAGGGGAAGCCCCGCCTGCTGTAAAATAATTCTTATTGAATCGTTTTATTATATTAGCCAGCAGAGGCCAGATAGTGGAACAACCAATTAAGTCATCAGCCTGGCCGGAACGGGCCGTATTTCACCCTGCGCCGGGACGCCGGGACTCCGGGACTCCGGGACTCCGGGGCGCTTTATTTTCTCCCAGGTGATATTAATGGCTGTGTAAAACCTCCCCGGTCCCAAACACTCGGCGCCCCCACCCCCATCCACCCTGCTGCTACGCGCTCGAGCCAGAGCGGAGCCCAGCGGCGTGCCCCAGGAACTGTTTTCAGGACAGTGCAGTATGGAAGCGCTACTGAGTAGAACCGATGTTGTGCTAGGACCCTCGGCCGACTGAGGGTCCTAGCACAACATCGCCTGCTGTGTGCATCTCCTTTCCTCAGTGAGGAGCTTCTTGAACACCTACACCTCCTTCCAAACCCCCATAGTGTTGAGGGGTCTTCTCACCTTGGAGGAAGGATGAAGGGAAACAGCTGAGTGAGGATGTTTGCAGATCTGACGCAGGAGTGGAGCTTGACGTTCTCCGATTTCATCATGCTGAGATCCATTCAAGCTTGCAAATGGTTCTTTAAGTGTTTACGGTTCTACAGTGAAACCATTCCCTTTGCTGTAGAACCCATGAGGAACCTAGGGAGTGTAGATACCTTGGGTAGATGCAATCATCCTCCTGGAGATCTGCCTCCCTGGAGGCCTCACCTCCAACCCAAGTCATACACAACCTTAGTCAGGTTATCTAGAACATGGGAAGGCAATAATGAATAATGGGAGCTTTAGAGGTGGACGTCTGGTTCCATTCACCACCACTGAGAACAGTTCTGACACTGGAATTGAGCACTGACCACAATAGAGGAGCTTCACGTAGAGCTCCAGCACCTCCTCACAAACTGCTGCTAATGCAATTCATTGGAGCTCAACGTGCTTGGAGGACAACGCTAGCTAACAGACACTCCTGCTGGCAAGGAGGATGGGGTAAAGGAGGACCACCACATCCACACAGAAGGACTGAGGACGGTTAGGATAAGATTCCTGATGCATAGCACTGCACCCACAGTCACCCCCACAAAACAGCCTAGACAGGTGTCTCCTTACCTTTACACTGGTTCGTGTTCTTGTCCAGGATGGCCTTGGTGGACACAATCTTCCCATACCTGCAGAAAAGAGGGAATACAACACAGAGGATAAACGTTATGGTCTCCTTGGTTTAGCGCTAGTCAGGCAGTGATTAAAGCCCAACTGTCCTAATGAACTAAACCTGGAACCATGGCAACATGCCGAAAAACACAACATCTTAACAACCACCTGAAATACCATAGCAATTACAGAGCAACACCCTAACCACCATCTGGAATACCATAGCAATGGCCCAATCTTAGCAACCACCAGGAATTACCATAGCAATGGCCTAGTAACACCTTAACCACCACATGGAATACCATAGCAATGGCCTAGCAACACCTTAACCACCACATGGGTTACCATAGCAATGGCCTAGCAACACCTTAACCACCACATGGGTTACCATAGCAATGGCCTAACCTTAGAAACCACCAGGAATTACCATAGCAATGGCCTAGCAACACCTTAACCACCACATGGGTTACCATAGCAATGGTCTAACCTTAGAAACCACCAGGAATTACCATAGCAATGGCCTAGCAACACCTTAACCATCACATGGGATACCATAGCAACGGCCTAGCAGCACTTTAACCACCACCTGGGATACCATAGCAACAGCCTAGCAGCACCTTAACCACCACATGGGACACCATAGCAACGGCCTAGCAACACCTTAACCACCACATGGGATACCATAGCAACGGCCTAGCAGCACCTAACCCTGCAGACATCAGCAGCACACACCTACAGGTCCTGAGCGTCAGACTGTGAATGAACGCCGGGCCCTCGGACTGTCTCCCGGTCCTGGAGAGTGAGTAATGCTTGATAATGCGTGTGTGTGGGTCTTATTGATCGCGCCTGAGCTCAGTGTGTGTGTGGTGGAGTGTGCGGTGGGGGAAGTGGTTCTGCTGTGTCCTCCAGCGGAGATAAACTGGAGGTGTGATTTACTGCTCGGTGACGACGTGTGACTGGGCTGATCTGCGGAGGCTCCGTCCTGCTGGATCTCTATTAGAACCCGCAGGCTTCATCTTCTCCATTCTCCCTCAGCTATTACTCACAGCGCCCCCAACAGGATAATGACTAAACTACCCCAATTACCCCAGCACTGCTCTACTGCTGCTGTGCTTTCCTGGGGCTGGATCTAAAGCTCTCCACCTGAAGTCCTCTCTCCAGCATGGTCACCAGGCAGCTGAGTCTGTTTAATACTAATATAATCCACAACCCAACATTAATCTCTCATAACTTCATCCACACTGCAGCAGCTGGTGATGTAGCTGGTGTAGTCTATGGTCAAGGCAGAGAAAACAAAGAAGAATGAATAATAAAAGTTAAAAATAAGATAAAAATAACAATTTATGAAGATTTAATAATGATAAATCAGCATTAATAAAAAAATAAAGTTTGTTAATAAGGAGTAAAAGAGAATAAACAAGAATTAGAAACCAAGAATTTATAATAAAAAATAAAATACAAATAGAAACAAGAATTAATAAAAAACAAGAATTAATAATAAAATAAGAATTAATAATAAAATAACAGTAATAAAATAAGAATAGAAACAAGAATTATTAATAAAATAATAGTTAGAAAACAAGAATTAATAAAAAAAAGAATTAATAATAAAATAAAAAATAATTTTTAAAAATGCATTAAAAATAAAATAACAATTAAAAAATAAAATAATTAAAAATAAGAATGATTTAAAAATAAGAATTAATAATAAAATAAAAAGTAATTTTTAAAAATGCATTAAAAATAAAATAACAATTAAAAAATTAAATAATGATTTGAAAAATAAGAATGATTTTAAAATAATAATTAATAATACAATAATTAAAAATAAAAAACTAATAAGAATGAAATAAGTATTAATAAAAAAATGAGAATTAATAATAAAATAAGAACTAATAATAAAATATAAATTAATAATAAAATAATTATTAATAATAAAATAAGAATTGATAATAAAATAACTATTAATAATAAAATATAAATTAATAATAAAATAATTATTAATAATAAAATATAAATTAATAATAAAATAAAAATTAATAATAAAATAATTATTAATAATAAAATAATTATTAATAATTAAAGTTTTGGCTCTTAGAAAACACTTTTATATTGGCCTGAAATCTAGAAGTCATTTGTTAACTAGATCTGTGTTTCCTGTAAGAGCCGTGTGCAAAAGATGCACTTCAAACAAGTTCAGCCAATCAGCTGTAAACGCAACATGATGTCATCAGCCATGGCAACCAAAAAGATTCCACTATGAGTCTATGGGAAACTTATCCATCTGGGCTCAAGGGCGCGGTGGTCCTGGAGCCGATCCCAGTGCTCACTGTGCGGAGCAGGAAACACTCTGGACAGGCACCGGCCCGTTTCAGGACAGACACCCAGACCTACACACACAGGGGGCGGCTAAGCATCTCCAGTTCACCCACTGCATGACTGTGGGAGGACACCGGAGCACCAGGAGGAGGTAACCCACACGGGCACGGGGGAACATAGAGAGGACCCTGGTTACCCAGCTGGGGAGTCTAACCGCTCATTACAGCAGAGGTACACAAGTGTCCCGCCAAGAAACGGACCAATCAGGGCTGTCTCTGATGGGGACAGCCAAGCTGGCGGACGGACTGTGTCCCAGAAAGTCGAAAGAAGCTCCTGGAGGGTAGTAGCGGGACGTGTGAGGGTGCAGACCGGGGGCCTGCAGGGTTAACCCGTGGGTCTAAAACTCTGACCCCACCGCAGCACTCATTAAAACTGGATGGTGTCCCCTGGGACAGTAAGACATATGTGCGGGATGGCCGCACACCGCTGGCGAGCTCATTAAACCCCTGACTGAAGCTCCATCTTTATGATCCGAAAGCTCAGCGCCAGCACATTCACCCAGCCTGGCTCCTACATAACGAAACCTCCAGTACAGCTCCACGGCGCGCGTGCGGTGGATTGCTCGGACTCAGCAGTACGTGCAGTGCCTCTGAGGGAATTCTGTTTCCGCTCTGCTCCAGGTGATGAACTGGGTCAGGACCAGCTTTCAGCATCCTGAAGGAGCGGTCCGATGGGGCCCGCTCCATACGTCTCCAAAGAGAAAGACTTCAGAGAGGGAAGTTTGTAACTGCCGAGGTGGAAGGTGTACCTGGCCTCGCTCTGATCTCCAGGACAGAGTCAGGCGTCTGGGCCACCTATGGGAGCAGCTGTAGCCTGTTCAGCTGGGGTTCCTGCAGTCTCAGCTTTTCTTTATTAACCCCTTCAGTCACTCATGGAGCAGCTGCATCCAGGCCTTACATCACCAAGCGCAGTGCAGAGCGTGGAACACAGTGGTGTAAAGCTCCGCCCCTGGACTCTAGAGCAGTGGAGGCGTGTTCTCTGGAGTAACCAATCACGCTTCTCCGTCTGGTGATACCATTGACAAGTCTGGGTTTGGCGGTACCAGGAGAACGGTACTGGTCTGACTGCACTGGGCCGAGTGTAAAGTTTGGTGGAGGGGGGATTATGGTGTGGGTGTGGTGTTCAGGAGTTTGGCTCCGCCCCTTAGTTCCAGTGAGAGGAACTCTTACTGCTTCAGCAGACCAAGAGACTCTGGACCATCCCATCCTCCCAACTTTGTGGGGACAGTTTGGGGACGGCCCCTTCCTGCTGACCGCCCCAGTAGTTCCAGTGGGAGGAACTCCCTTAATGCTTAGAGTGGAGCAGACTCAAACATCAGTGTCTGACCTCACTGGACCACTCTCAGAGAATGACGCTGGGGTCATGCTCACTCGGATGCCCCCCGGGTGTTTGGGTGTACCGGCTGTGTGTGTGTACTCACGGCTGACAGAGTTTGATGAGGTCCTGGTCGGTGGTAGCGGGCGAAAGACCCCGGATGTACAGGTTGGTTTTGCTGAGCTGTTCCACTCCACTCTGGCTGCAGCTAGTGCTGCCTGGACTGGGTGGGGCCATCGGATGTGGGGGTGGAGCATAGGGCTGCTGGAACACATAGAGGGACAAGGAGGGACCTTAAAAATCAAACAAGAGTAACTATAGAAACCATTCACATTCCTTTCATTCATTTCCTGTACTACTGAGTCCTGAATCTGGACCTGCCTGTACTACTGGGTCCTGAATCTGGACCTGCCTGTACTACTGGGTCCTGAATCTGGACCTGCCTGTACTACTGAGTCCTGAATCTAGACCTGCCTGTTCTACTGGGTCCTGAATCTGGACCTGCCTGTACTACTGGGAACAGAATCTGGACCTGCCTGTACTACTGGGAACAGAATCTGGACCTGCCTGTACTACTGGGTCCTAAATCTGGACCTGCCTGTACTACTGGGTCCTGAATCTGGACCTGCCTGTACTACTGAGTCCTGAATCTGGACCTGCCTGTACTACTGAGTCCTGAATCTAGACCTGCCTGTTCTACTGGGTCCTGAATCTGGACCTGCCTGTACTACTGGGTCCTGAATCTGGACCTGCCTGCCTGTACTAACTGGGTCCTGAATACTGGGACCTGAATCGCCTGCCTGTACTACTGGGTCCTGAATCTGGACCTGCCTGTACTACTGAGTCCTGAATCTGGACCTGCCTGTACTACTGAGTCCTGAATCTGGACCTGCCTGTACTACTGGGTCCTGAATCTGGACCTGCCTGTACTACTGGGTCCTGAATCTGGACCTGCCTGTACTACTGGGTCCTGAATCTGGACCTGCCTGTACTACTGAGTCCTGAATCTGGACCTGCCTGTACTACTGGGACCTGAATCTGGACCTGCCTGTACTACTGGGTCCTGAATCTGGACCTGCCTGTACTACTGGGTCCTGAATCTGGACCTGCCTGTACTACTGGGTCCTGAATCTGGACCTGCCTGTACTACTGAGTCCTGAATCTGGACCTGCCTGTACTACTGGGTCCTGAATCTGGACCTGCCTGTACTACTGGGTCCTGAATATGACTGTACTACTGAGTCCTGAATCTGGACCTGACTGTACTACTGAGTCCTGAATCTGGACCTGCCTGTACTACTGGGACCTGAATCTGGACCTGCCTGTACTACTGAGTCCTGAATCTGGACCTGCCTGTACTACTGGGACCTGAATCTGGACCTGCCTGTACTACTGGGTCCTGAATCTGGACCTGCCTGTACTACTGGGTCCTGAATCTGGACCTGCCTGTACTACTGGGACCTGAATCTGGACCTGCCTGTACTACTGAGTCCTGAATCTGGACCTGCCTGTACTACTGGGTCCTGAATCTGGACCTGCCTGTACTACTGAGTCCTGAATCTGGACCTGCCTGTACTACTGGGTCCTGAATCTGGACCTGCCTGTACTACTGAAACCTGAATCTGGACCTGCCTGTACTACTGGGACCTGAATCTGGACCTGCCTGTACTGCTGGGTCTTGAATCTGGACCTGCCTGTACTACTGGGTCCTGAATCTGAATCTCGCTATCTCCCTCTCTTCCTCTCTCTCTCTTTCTCCCACTCTCCTCCTCTTCGTCTCTCTCCCTCTCTCTCTCCCTTCTTTAACTCCCTCTCTGTCTCTCTCTCTTGCTATCTCCCTCTCTTTCTCTCTGTCTCTCTCTCTTGCTATCTCCCTCTCTTCCTCTCCGTCTCTTTATCTCCCTCTCTCTCTTGTCCTCTCCGTCTCTCTCCCTCCTTTAACTCCCTCTCTCTCTCTCTCTCTCTCGTTCCTGTTCTCTCGTTTTTCTTGGCTGTTCTCCTGGTGTAACAGGGTGTACACTCCCAGCCCTATTGATTCTCTCTCATGTTTAAGGTCAGAAGCTGAATTCTTACACAATGAAGCAGTAAAGACTCCACACATTACCTACTGTACAGAGGGAGGGACGGAGGGAGGGAGGGGGAGGGAGAGAGGGAGAAGGGAGGGAGAGAGGGAGAAACTGCCTGAGACTGGGGGGGGAGGGAGAGAGAAGACTATGAGAAAACACATCTCTCTCGTCATGCCTTCAGTACTAATCTGGGTCTGCCTCCATACGCTTCGAGTCTCGGTGTACCACTCCTCACGCTTCTAGTCCTTCCAACTATCTCTCCACACGCTTCAGTACTACACCTCTCCACACGCTTCAGTACTACACCTCTCTTCACGCTTCAGTACTACACCTCTCCACACGCTTCAGTACTACACCTCTCTTCAGGCTTCAGTACTACACCTCTCCTCAATTCCTACCTACTACACCTCTCTCAGAACGCTTCAGTACTACACCTCTCCTATCACGCTTTCTAGTACTTGACCTGCTCCTCACGCTTCGTCACTACTACTGCTCTCCAATCACGCTGGCAGTACTGACACCCTCTCCTCACGCTTCAAGTTACTACACTCCTCCTCACGCTTCAGGACTACACCTCTCTCACACGTCTTGCATCTACACAACCTCTCCTCACGCTTCAGTACTACACCTCTCCACACACTTCAGTACTCTTCAACCTCTCCCTCCTCTTCCTCTCAGTACTAAACACCTCTCTCTCTCTCTCCTTCACCAGTACTACACCTCTCCACACGCTTCAGAACTATACCTCTCCACACACTTCAGTACTATAGCTCTCCACACGCTTCAGCCGACATCCTCAGTACACTACTACCTCCCTCCACACGCTTCAGTACTATACCACTCCACACACTTCAGTACTATACCTCTCCTCACGCTTCAGTACTACACCTCTCCACACACTTCAGTACTATACCTCTCCTCACGCTTCAGTACTATACCACTCCACACACTTCAGTACTATACCTCTCCTCACGCTTCAGTACTATACCACTCCACACGCTTCAGTACTATACCACTCCACACGCTTCAGTACTACACCTCTCCACACACATCAGTACTATACCTCTCCTCACGCTTCAGTACTACACCTCTCCACACGCTTTAGTACTATATCTCTCCACACGCTTCAGTACTACACCTCTCCACACGCAACAGTACTTCGCCCTTTTCACACGCTTCAGTACTATACCTCTCCACACACTTCAATACTAAACCTCTCCACACGCTTCAATACTAAACCTCTCCACACGCTTCAGTACTAAACCTCTCCACACGCTTCAGTACTTAACATCTCCACACACTTCAGTATTAAACATCTCCACACGCTTCAGTACTAAACCTCTACACACATTTCAGTATTAAACCTCTCCACACGCTTCAGTACTTCCCCCTTTCCACACGCTTCAGTACCTCACCTCTCCACACGCTTCAGTACTACATCTCTCCACACACTTCAGTACTTCTCCCTTTCCACACGCTTCAGTACTACACCTCTCCACACGCTTCAGTACTTCCCCCTTTCCACATGCTTCAGTACTAAACCTCTCCACACACTTCAGTACTAAACCACTCCACACGCTTCAGTACTACACCTCTCCACACGCTTCAGTACTATACCTCTCCACACGCTTCAGTACTACACCTCTCCACACGCTTCAGTACTACACCTCTCCACACGCTTCAGTACTACACCTCTCCACACGCTTCAGTACTACACCTCTCCACACGCTTCAGTACAAAACCTCTCCACACACTTCAGTACTATACCTCTCCTCACGCTTCAGTACTTAACATCTCCACACACTTCAGTATTAAACATCTCCACACGCTTCAGTACTAAACCTCTTCACACATTTCAGTATTAAACCTCTCCACACGCTTCAGTACTTCCCCCTTTCCACACACTTCAGTATTAAACATCTCCACACGCTTCAGTACTAAACCTCTTCACACATTTCAGTATTAAACCTCTCCACACGCTTCAGTACTTCCCCCTTTCCACACGCTTCAGTACTTCACCTCTCCACACGCTTCAGTACGACATCTCTCCACACACTTCAGTACTTCTCCCTTTCCACACGCTTCAGTACTACACCTCTCCACACGCTTCAGTACTACACCTCTCCACACGCTTCAGTACTTCCCCCTTTCCACATGCTTCAGTACTAAACCTCTCCACACACTTTAGTACTAAACCACTCCACACACTTCAGTACTATACCTCTCCTCACGCTTCAGTACTATATCACTCCACACGCTTCAGTACTATACCACTCCACATGCTTCAGTACTATACCACTCCACACGCTTCAGTACTATACCTCTCCGCACGCTTCAGTACTACACCTCTCCACACACTTCAGTACTACGCCTCTCCACACACTTTAGTACTATACCTCTCCTCACGCTTCAGTACTACACCTCTCCACACACTTCAGAACTATACCTCTCCACACACTTCAGTACTATGCCTCTCCACACGCAACAGTACTTCCCCCTTTCCACATGCTTCAGTACTATACCTCTCCACACGCTTCAGTACTATACCTCTCCAAAGGATTGAGTACTATACCTCTCCACACACTTCAGTACAAAACCTCTCCACACACTTCAGTACTATACCTCTCCTCACGCTTCAGTACTACACCTCTCCACACGCTTCAGTACAAAACCTCTCCACACACTTCAGTACTATACCTCTCCTCACGCTTCAGTACTAAACCACTCCACGTGCTTCAGTACTAAACCACTCCACACGCTTCAGTACTATACCTCTCCTCACGCTTCAGTACTAAACCTCTCCACACGCTTCAGTACTTAACATCTCCACACACTTCAGTATTAAACATCTCCACACGCTTCAGTACTAAACCTCTACACACATTTCAGTATTAAACCTCTCCACACACTTCAGTACTAAACCTCTCCACACGCTTCAGTACTTCCCCCTTTCCACACGCTTCAGTACTTCACCTCTCCACACGCTTCAGTACTACATCTCTCCACACACTTCAGTACTTCTCCCTTTCCACACGCTTCAGTACTACACCTCTCCACACGCTTCAGTACTTCCCCCTTTCCACATGCTTCAGTACTAAACCTCTCCACACACTTTAGTACTAAACCACTCCACACACTTCAGTACTATACCTCTCCTCACGCTTCAGTACTATACCACTCCACACACTTCGGTACTATACCACTCCACATGCTTCAGTCCTATACCACTCCACACGCTTCAGTACTATACCTCTCCGCACGCTTCAGTACTACACCTCTCCACACACTTCAGTACTACGCCTCTCCACACACTTTAGTACTATACCTCTCCTCACGCTTCAGTACTACACCTCTCCACACGCTTTAGTACTATATCTCTCCACACGCTTCAGTACTACACCTCTCCACACACTTCAGAACTATACCTCTCCACACACTTCAGTACTATACCTCTCCACACGCAACAGTACTTCCCCCTTTCCACATGCTTCAGTACTATACCTCTCCACACGCTTCAGTACTATACTTCTCCACAGGATTCAGTACTATACCTCTCCACACACTTCAGTACTAAACCTCTCCACATGCTTCAGTACTATACCTTTCAACACACTTCAGTACTGTACCTCTCCACAAACTTCAGTATTAAACCTCTCCACACATTTCAATACTAAACCTCTCCTCACGCTTCAGTACTACACCTCTCCACACGCTTCAGTACTATATCTCTCCACACGCTTCAGTACTACACCTCTCCACACACTTCAGAACTATACCTCTCCACACACTTCAGTACTATACCTCTCCTCCACGATAACTTCAGTATTTCCCACCTCCACACATGCTTCAGTACTATACCTCTCCACACGCTTCAGTACTATACCTCTCCACAGGATTCAGTACTATACCTCTCCACACACTTCAGTACTAAACCTCTCCACACGCTTCAGTACTATACCTTTCCACACACTTCAGTACTGTACCTCTCCACAAACTTCAGTATTAAACCTCTCCACACATTTCAATAGTAAACCTCTCCACACGCTTTAATACTAAACCTCTCCACACGCTTCAGTACTACACCTCTCCACACGCTTTAATACTAAACCTCTCCACACGCTTCAGTACTACACCTCTCCACACACTTCAGAACTATACCTCTCCACACGCTTCAGTACTAAACCTCTACACACATTTCAGTATTAAACCTCTCCGCACACTTCAGTATTAAACATCTCCACACACTTCAGTACCTCTACACACATTTCAGTATTAAACCTCTCCGCACACTTCAGTATTAAACATCTCCACACACTTCAGTACTAAACCTCTCCACACACTTCAGTACTAAACCTCTCCACAAACTTCAGTATTAAACCTCTCCTCACGCTTTAGTACTAAACCTCTCCACACGCTTCAGTACTACACCTCTCCACACACTTCAGTACTAAACCACTCCACACGCTTCAGTACTACACCTCTCCACACATTTCAGTACTATACCTTTCCACACACTTCAGTACTGTACCTCTCCACACACTTCAGTACTACACCTCTCCACACATTTCAATACTAAACCTCTCCACATGCTTCAATACTAAACCTCTCCATGTGCTTCAGTACTAAACCTCTACACACACTTCAGTATTAAACATCTCCACACACTTCAGTACTAAACCTCTCCTCACGCTTCAGTACCACACCTCTCTGAGAGAATAGTCTTTTATGAATGACCCAGCCAGCCTTCCCTCCGGAACGTTCCCCTGCTCTCTGGAGATTTCCCTGTGCTAATCGGGATCAGTGTTCCTGGAACTGGTAGAGCCGAATGCCAAGACGCCGCATGTTACCAAAGCGGTGGGCTCTGTGTTCCATCATCCAGTGTTTATTTCTCCATGTCCCCCGCTCACCAGAACAATGGAGCGTTCTCCCGGGCAGCTGCGGCTGCGCTCCAGCATGTGTTTCCACTTGGGTTTCCGAGTAGTACAGCTGGCAAGTCATCTATACGGACCGTTACTCCGTGTGCCCCCTGACCTGCGCCCGGATCAAACACCAGCCTCCGGACAGGTGTGGATGTGTGACACAGACTGCACACAGAGGGAAAGCGGCCATGGTGCTGTGGTAATACACTCATCATCAGTACAGCAGCTGCACCCAGAAGGTGGTGTAGGATTGGGAATGCTGTTGGGAATGCATAGGGGCTGGTATGGATGGAGGTGGAGGGACACCAGGCCTTCTGGATGTGTGACTACACACCGTTCATCTCGGTGCTGACCACGGTGCCTCCACACACGGATTCGTTGGGCGTCTCCACCAAGACAAAAGCGGGACTCGTCACTGAAGATGACCCGCTGCCATTCTGAGTCACTCCATGACAGTCTGGTACGACACCACTGCAGAATGAACCCCACCACACCGCACACAGCTCCTCACTTCATGTATCTCTCTCTCTCTCTCTCTCTCTCTCTCTCTCTCTCCCTCTCTCCCTCTCTCTCTTCCCTCTCTCTCTTCCCTCTCTCTCTTCCCTCTCTCTCTCTCTCTCTCTCTGTCCTCCCTCTCTCTCTCTCTCTTCCCTCTCTCTCTTCCCTCTCTCTCTCTCTCTCTCTCTCCTACCTCTCTCTCTCTCTCTTCCCTCTCTCTCTTCCCTCTCTCTCTTCCCTCTCTCTCTTCCCTCTCTCTCTCTCTCTCTCTTCCCTCTCTCTTCCCTCTCTCTCTTCCCTCTCTCTCTTCCCTCTCTCTCTCTCTCTCTCTCTCCTCCCTCTCTCTCTCTCTCTCTGTGTGTCTCTCTCTGTCTTTCTCTCTTCCCTCTCTTTCTCTCTCTCTCTCTCTCTCTCTCTCTCTCTTCTCTCTCTTTCTCTCTCTCTCTCTCTCTCTCTCTCCCCTCTCTCTCTCTCTCTCTCTCTCTCTCTCTGTCTCTCTCTCTCTCTCTCTCTCTCTCTCTCTCTCTCTCTCTCTGTCTCTCTTCCCTCTCTCTCTCTCTCTCTCTTTCTCTTTCTCTCTCTGTCTCTGTCTCTGTCTCTGTCTCTGTCTCTCTGTCTCTGTCTCTCTCTCTCTCTCTCTCTGTCTCTCTCTGTCTCTCTCTCCCCCTCTCTCTCTCTCTCTCTCTCTCTCTCTCTCTCTCTCTCTCCTGCATCCCCCTCTTTATTGGTGTGAGAGCTATTTACGAGCACCCTGCTCTTCTTCCTCCGTCGTTCCCTGCAGTCAGACAGTAAATAACCCAATAACAGGACATAAAACCCCACAGCTCGGATACATCTGCTCCCGCACACTCCAAACACTCAGGACCCAGGAGTGGGGGGAGAGAACGAGGGAATAATAACCAGACTTCCAGCAGCATCTGCACCCACAAAGGAGAGCGACTGGGAACGACGGGAAACAAAACCAAGGGTCCGGTTATTCCTGCCCATATGAGCTCGCTGGAGCCCCCTGCGTGTTACGGTGGGCACCAGGATGATGGGGCTATAGTGACGGGACCCATAGACGGAGAGGAGGTGGTACAGTGCTGGGAATGTCTCGCTCCATGTGTGGAAAACCGGACCAACGAATGAGTCCACCGTGAGTGACACGCACCAGGTACCGTGTGATACCTCCACCGCACCAGTAACAGCGGGGACTGGATCGGGGATGTACCAGACGAGGTTCTGGGCGTAGCCTCACAGCCTCACTGGACACCTTGGGAATGATCTGGAATGTTGATTGTGAGCCAGAAAGCCTTCCCAGAGGAGAGGAGGCTGTTGTACCTGTGCGGGCATTTCCACATTAAAGCCCACCCTTTAGTATGGGGTTTCCAACGCGACCGGCCGAACTGTCGTGACTGGCTATTCCCTTAGGGCTGGTCCCTTTTCTCCTAACGGTGGTCTGGGACCCCTTACGGTGGTCCAACCAGTGGAACTCACACCTGCATACCAGTTAAATACATCCACTTCCGCACGCTACCTCTAAACCCCTCCACTGAAGGGTGCGGTAGGGCCTCCACACCTCTCCGCACACCCTTATAACCACAGGAGGTGTCAGTCTGAACTTCCTCCCAGCAGAACAGGTATAGGGGCTAACAGCTGGAGGCTACATGACCTCCGGCTTGTATTAGCGATGTGCTAAGCTACACTACTGACTCTGACATACTGACAGAGGAACACACCTTACAATACAAAGACCACACCAACCCCAGCAGCATGTTAGCACCACCCTAAGGCATTAGCAGGAAGAACACCACGTCACCGTCACCAAACACTGCAGTTGTGTCGTACCAGACTGTCATGGAGTGACTCAGAATGGCAGCGGGTCATCTTCAGTGACGAGTCCCGCTTTAGTCTTGGTGGAGACGCCCAACGAATCCGTGTGTGGAGGCACCGTGGTCAGCACCAAGTCCAGAAGACCTTGTGTCCCTCCACCTCCACCACTACCGCACCATCTGCAGGAGCTGTGTGAGGATGTTCAAGCTGCATGGGATGGATTATCACAGGACACCATCAGGAACCTCTACAGCTCCATACCGAGACGTCTGGCATGTTGGGTTAGCAGACATGGCAGCTCAACACCATACTGAGAGACAGACTTCTGTATGTGTAGCTCAATAAATATTGATCATATCAGTCTAAATTTATCATCAGTTATTGATCCTGGTCACCTGTATCTTCCTTCCCAACACACCCGCACTCCCACACCTCCTTCTTTTCATCAGGGTCACATAAAAGTCTTCACTGCACCTCTTTTGTTTAGGGTCCAGCAGCCCACTCCGCTGGACTCTACGAGCGATGACTGGTATCTAATCTGGCTCGGTTGTAAAACCAGGTGGTTCCTCAGGTTAGGTGTGTTTGACCTCGAAATTGAGGTGGTCCCCCTAAAAGTACCGCACCCTACACTGTACCAAACATGGCACCAACAAACCGCCCAACCTTGACTCCCTAAAACCAACCAGAGAGCTTCTGTGGAGGCCTCAGAGAGAGCCAGCTAGTCCTGGAAGCTTGACAGAGGGACTCTGCCGCTCCCTTTAACGAGCTCCCAGTTCGTCCTGGATGAAAACGCCCGTGGGCTGGCTGTCCAGAAGTTCCATCCAGGAACCTGTTTACCTGCTGTACCGACCACAGCTGCTGGTCCTCTCCAGCCTGAGACGCTCGGTCAGAAGTCTGGGATAGCGCTCCTATCGCCCCCTTCCCGTTCCGCTGGTATGGTCACTACAGACCCACCACCAGCGACTGCAGCGAGAACCAGAGGAGCCGGAGCCCAGCAGAGGGAGGCCTGGACCTCGGCTCCAGAGAGAGTCTGTACGAGGTGCTAAAGCCTCTTTATGGTCCAGATGTTTGGTGTTATATGACCGTGTCTCATAAAACAGACGTAAAACCACACGGCATCACAAACCACACCCACCTCCACATCGGTGGGGTCCAGATCCCATGAAGACAGTCCTATCACGTGGCTGAGCAGAGGTGTAGACCGGGGTTAACTGGGGGCTTCAGGGTGTGAGGACCCCTATTGTCTGCATGAGTTGAGGACGTGAGGACGAAATCGTTCCCCTCAGGCTTCATCCTCAGCGGCGGTCTCATGGAAACGTGAGTAAAGCTAATGGACTGTTGGGCTCCTGTCTTTCCGCTGACTCGGCACTTAGGTGCTTAGGTTTGGTTGGCTCGAGGTGCCATCTGACATCACTACGCGCCTACAGGATGGTGGACCGTTCTACCAGAGGAGTCCTACAGTGGAGCCTACAGAGCCTTCCGCAGGTCAATAGGGTCCAAACCCCACCTACTAGAGACCACCATGAAACTTCTCCAGGTGGTCCCTCGCATTAGGACAGCTATGTTTTGTATTACAGGTTTTCTGAAAAATGATAGATATGCAAATTAGCCATCTACTTACATTTGCACCCATTTGCATATATCCCAAGACCGGAAATCTGGCGTGAGATCACAGCGTGAGAGCATGGACAGTTAATAAGACTACAGCGTTCAGGATGGTGTAGATGTTGGGATGGTGTTGGGAATGTGTTACAGCGGAATACCGGTAGCTGATCAGTTATATGTGTTAAGGTTCAGGCACTGTTGGTATCCACGTCATGTAGGGATCCATAAGGACAGCATGTGCTCAGGTGGCGAGATCGTATAGAGGAGGAGTCTTCCGCCTGCCTCGGGTTCGTCTCGGACAGCCAGGGACCCACCGTGTCCTGTATAACTGGCCGTGTGATTAGCAGGGCTGATATAAACTCCTCTTATTGATCACCGGTCTGATCTCACAGACACAACCTTCATCACGCACTCATCAATCAGACAGGACAGGAGGGAGGAGGCCGGAGAGCAGTCTCAGGAAACCTTGGTGAGAACCATGTGTGGAGAGGAGTTAGGAAAGAGGAGGTGTGATATATCAGAGACAGCGGAGAGCGCGAAGCAGCGGAGACATATGAGCCTGTATGTCTCTCTCTCTCTCCTTCACGACCACGTACAAGAAACATCAAAGAATCATAGATCTGATCTCCAGATCAGAAACTGGACAAACTACAGTGGACACCGGCACCAGCAGACTACACCGGACAACGGCGCCAGCAGACTACACTGGACACCGGCGCCAGCAGACCACACCGGACACCGGCACCAGCAGACCACACCGGTCAACGGCGCCAGCAGACTACACCGGACAACGGCGCCAGCAGACCACACAGGACACCGCCGCCAGCAGACTACACCGGACAACGGCGCCAGCAGACTACACTGGACACCGCCGCCAGCAGACCACACCGGACAACGGCGCCAGCAGACCACACCGGACACCGGCGCCAGCAGACCACACCGGTCAACGGCGCCAGCAGACTACACCGGACACCGGCGCCAGCAGACCACACCGGTCAACGGCGCCAGCAGACTACACTGGACACCGGCGCCAGCAGACCACACCGGTCAACGGCGCCAGCAGACTACACTGGACAACGGCGCCAGCAGACTACACTGGACAACGGCGCCAGCAGACCACACCGGACAACGGCGCCAGCAGACTACACTGGACAACGGCGCCAGCAGACTACACCGGACAACGGCGCCAGCAGACTACACTGGACACCGGCGCCAGCAGACTACACAGGTCAACGGCGCCAGCAGACTACACTGGACACCGGCGCCAGCAGACTACACTGGACAACGGCGCCAGCAGACCACACCGGACACCGGCACCAGCAGACCACACCGGACAACGGCGCCAGCAGACTACACTGGACACCGGCGTCAGCAGACTACACTGGACACCGGCGCCAGCAGACCACACCGGTCAACGGCGCCAGCAGACTACACTGGACAACGGCGCCAGCAGACTACACTGGACAACGGCGCCAGCAGACTACACTGGACACCGGCGCCAGCAGACCACACCGGACAACGGCGCCAGCAGACCACACCGGACACCGGCGCCAGCAGACCACACCGGTCAACGGCGCCAGCAGACTACACCGGACACCGGCACCAGCAGACCACACTGGACACCGCCGCCAGCAGACTACACTGGACAACGGCGCCAGCAGACCACACCGGACACCGGCACCAGCAGACCACACCGGACAACGGCGCCAGCAGACCACACCGGTCAACGGCGCCAGCAGACTACACTGGACAACGGCGCCAGCAGACTACACTGGACACCGGCGCCAGCAGACCACACCGGACAACGGCGCCAGCAGACTACACTGGACACCGGCGCCAGCAGACTACACAGGTCAACGGCGCCAGCAGACTACACTGGACACCGGCGCCAGCAGACCACACCGGACACCGGCACCAGCAGACCACACCGGACAACGGCGCCAGCAGACTACACTGGACACCGGCGTCAGCAGACTACACTGGACACCGGCGCCAGCAGACCACACCGGTCAACGGCGCCAGCAGACTACACTGGACAACGGCGCCAGCAGACTACACTGGACAACGCTGCCAGCAGACTACACTGGACACCGGCGTCAGCAGACTACACTGGACACCGGCGTCAGCAGACCACACCGGACAACGCTGCCAGCAGACCACACCGGTCAACGGCGCCAGCAGACTACACTGGACAACGCTGCCAGCAGACTACACTGGACAACGGCACCAGCAGACTACACCGGAAAACGCCGCCAGCAGACTACACCGGAAAACGCTGCCAGCAGACTACACCGGTCATCGGCGCCAGCAGACCACACCGGACACCGGCGCCAGCAGACTACACCGGACACCGGCGTCAGCAGACCACACCGGTCATCGGCGCCAGCAGACTACACTGGACACCGGCGTCAGCAGACCACACCGGACAACGCTGCCAGCAGACTACACTGGACACCGGCAGTGGACAACTCAGCACCCACACACACGCTACCACACACACACACACGCACATACACACACACACACACACACACACTATCACACACACACACACACACACACACACACTACCACACACACACTTATATATACGCACACTAACGCACACACACACACTCATATACACACATGCTACCACACACACACACACTCATATACACACACACACTACCACACACACACACTCATATACACACATACACACACACACACATATACACACACGCTACCACACACACACACACACACACTACCACACAAACACTCACACACACACACACACACACACTACCACACAAACACTCACACACACACACAACTACACACACACACTCATATACACACATACACACACACACACACATATACACACACGCTACCACACACACACACACACACTACCACACACACACTCATATACACACACACACACTACCACACACACACACATATACACACACGCTACCACACACACACACACACACTACCACACACACTACCACACACACACACACACACTCATATACACACACACACTACCACACACACACACACACATATAGACACACACTACCACACACACACACTCATATAAACACACACTACAGCACACACACACACACACACACTACCACACACACACACACACACTACCACACACACACACACACACACACACACACTACCAACATATACACACACACTACCACACACAGACACACACACTACCACACAAACACTCACACACACACACACACACACACACAACTACACACCTGTCAACCTGTCCCTTTAGCACCAAGGCCAACTATCCATCATCAACCAGAGAGAGAGAGAGAGAGAGAGAGAGAGAGAGAGAGGTAGAGAGAGAGAGAGAGAGAGAGAGAGAGAGAGGGAGAGAGAGAGGGACAGGGGAAGAAGTAGAGAGAGAGGTAGATAGAGAGTGGTAGAGAGAGAGGAACAGAGAGATAGAAAGAGGTATAGAGAGTGAGAGAGAGAGAGAGAGAGAGAGGGAGAGGTAGAGGGAGGTAGAGAGGTATAGAGAGAGGTATAGAGAGAGGTATAGGACGAGTGGTAGCGATAGAGAGAGAGAGAGAGGTAGCGGTAGAGAAAGAGAGACAGAGAGAGAGAGGGGTAGAGAGAGAGAGGTAGAGAAAGAGAGAGAGAGAGAGAGAGAGGGGGGGGGGTAGAGAGAGAGAGAGTACCTTGGTTTGGAGGTAGTGGGGGTAGAGAGAGAGAGAGAGAGAGAGAGAGAGAGAGAGAGGTAGAGAGAGAGAGAGGGTTAGAGAGGGGTGGAGGTAGAGAGAGAGAGTACCTTGGTTTGGAGGTAGTGGGGGTAGAGAGAGAGAGAGAGAGAGAGAGAGAGAGAGAGAGAGAGAGGTAGAGAGAGAGAGGTAGAGACAGAGAGAGAGAGAGAGGGAGAGAGAGAGAGAGAGAGAGAGGTAGAGAGAGAGAAGAGAGAGAAGAGAGAGATAAAGAGAGGGAGAGGAGAGGTAGAGAGAGAGAGTACCTTGGTTTGGAGGTAGTGGGGGTAGAGAGAGAGAGAGAGAGAGAGAGAGAGAGAGAGAGAGGGGTAGAGAGGGGTGGAGGTAGAGAGAGAGAGTACCTTGGTTTGGAGGTAGTGGGGGTAGAGAGAGAGAGAGAGAGAGAGAGAGAGAGAGAGAGAGAGAGAGAGAGAGAGAGAGATAAAGAGAGAGAGAGAGAGAGAGAGAGAGAGACAGAGAGAGAGAGATAAAGAGAGGGAGAGGAGAGAGAGAGAGAGAGAGTACCTTGGTTTGGAGGTAGTGGGGGTAGAGAGAGAGGGAGAGAGGGAGAGAGAGAGAGAGAGAGAGAGTACCTTGGTTTGGAGGTAGTGGGGGGAGAGAGAGAGAGAGAGAGAGAGAGAGAGAGGTAGAGAGAGAGAGTACCTTGGTTTGGAGGTAGTGGGGGTAGAGAGAGAGAGAGGGGTAGAGAGGGAGAGGAGAGAGAGAGAGAGTACCTTGGTTTGGAGGTAGTGGGGGTAGAGAGAGAGAGAGAGAGAGAGGTAGAGAGGGAGAGGAGAGAGAGAGAGAGAGAGAGTACCTTGGTTTGGAGGTAGTGGGGGTAGAGAGAGAGAGAGGTAGAGAGGTAGAGAGAGAGAGATAAAGAGAGGGAGAGAGAGGTAGAGAGAGAGAGTACCTTGGTTTGGAGGTAGTGGGGGTAGAGAGAGAGAGAGGGGTAGAGAGGGGGGGAGTTAGAGAGAGAGAGAGAGAGAGAGAGAGGGGTAGAGAGGGGTGGAGGTAGAGAGGAGAGAGAAGTCCACCTGGTTTGGACGGTACTAGTGGGGGGTAGAGAGAGAGAGAGAGAGAGAGAGGTAGAGGAGGTAGAGAGAGAGAGTACCTTGGTTTGGAGGTAGTGGGGGTAGAGAGAGAGAGAGAGAGAGGGGTAGAGAGGGGTGGAGGTAGAGAGAGAGAGTACCTTGGTTTGGAGGTAGTGGGGGTAGAGAGAGAGAGAGAGAGAGAGAGAGAGACAGAGAGAGAGAGATAAAGAGAGGGAGAGGAGAGAGAGAGAGAGAGTACCTTGGTTTGGAGGTAGTGGGGGTAGAGAGAGAGAGGGGTAGAGAGAGAGAGGTAGAGAGAGAGAGAGAGAGAGAGATAAAGAGAGGGAGAGGAGAGAGAGAGAGAGAGAGGTAGAGAGAGGTAGAGGTAGAGAGGGGTGGAGGTAGAGAGAGAGAGTACCTTGGTTTGGAGGTAGTGGGGGTAGAGAGAGAGAGAGAGAGATAGATAGAGATAGAGGTAGAGAGAGAGAGAGAGAGAGGGGTAGAGAGGGGTGGAGGTAGAGAGAGAGAGTACCTTGGTTTGGAGGTAGTGGGGGTAGAGAGAGAGGTAGAGAGAGAGGTAGAGAGAGAGAGATAAAGAGAGGGGTGGAGGTAGAGAGAGAGAGTACCTTGGTCTGGAGGTAGTGGGGGTAGTAGTAGGTGTACTGGTACATTTGCTGCTGCTCCAGTCGTTTTCCCATGAAGCTTCACTGTACAAGCCTGTGTGCCGGGAAGAAGGGATGGACGGAGGAAGGGAGGGAGGGATGAGAGTCCTTCCTGGAAGAGAAACCCCTCCTGAATCAACCGCACGTCCTCGGAGATATTCCCAATACGGAGCCAGAGAGGAACGGAGGGACAGAGGAGAGGAGGAAAGACGGGATCCCGCTCAGAGGGAGAGGAAAGGGGGATAGGTGGAGGGAAAAGAGAAGAGGATGGAGGGAAGAGGAAGAAAAGAGAGAAGAGAGGAGAGGAGGGGAGACGAATGCAGGTGGCTGAGCTGCCACTGCCGGCACGAGCGAGAGGGAGAAGAAAGGATGGAGGGATGAGAGGAAGGAGAGAGAGGAGGGGAGAGAAAAGGACGAGAGAGGAGGGAGAGAGAGAGAGAAAGGGGGAGGAGAGAAATTCACTACTCTGTTAAAGCGCTCAGTGAGAGAGCGAGAGATCGGGGACGGAGATGCGATCCCCTGTTTTCTCTTCGTCTAGGAATGCGCTCTCTCTCTCTCTCTCTCTCTCTCTCTCTCTCTCTCTCTCTCTCTCTCTCTGACAGGGTGAATCTGGGGGCTCGTCTCAGCGCGACCCTCCTTCACCCAGCAGTGGGCGGGGCGTCAGACAGGAAAAAGAAGACGAGCGAGGCTGGTGGAGTATGGAGTCGTGTCCCCCTTCTGGTAAGATATGGAACTGCACTGGATAAATAAATAAATAAATAAAAGCCCACTAAATTTATATTTCTGAAAATAAAACTGTATACTTATGCTTATTAATAATAATAATAATAATAATAATAATAATAATAATAATAATAATAATAATAATAAAACTACATTTTTCATTAGTTTATTAAGGAACATGAAAAGTACTACTGAAATCCATACAGCTTTAGTATATGGGCGGAGCCTAATTTTAACCACACCCTGCATCGTTAGTCAGACTGCATGTTGTACCTCATGGCCACATGTGGAGAGGTACACGTGACCCAAACTCTGAGAATCAATGTAGAACAATGAGAACCATCAGAACCAAAACACAGATACCAAACACCAACCCAACATTAACCCTAATCCTAATCCTGACCTTAAACATAGCTCTAACCTTATCCTAACACTAACCCAATCCTAACACTAACCCACTCCTAACACTAACCCGCTCCTAACCTTATCCTAACACTAACCCAATCCTATCCTTATCCTAACACTAACCCACTCCTAACCTTATCCTAACACTAACCCACTCCTAACACTAACCCACTCCTAACCTTATCCTAACACTAACCCTAACCTTATCCTAACACTAACCCACTCCTAACACTAACCCACTCCTAACCTTATCCTAACACTAACCCTAACCTTATCCTAACACTAACCCAATCCTAACACTAACCCACTCCTAACACTAACCCACTCCTAACCTTATCCTAACACTAACCCACTCCTAACCTTATCCTAACACTAACCCAAACCTAACACTAACCCACTCCTAACACTAACCCGCTCCTAACCTTATCCTAACACTAACCCACTCCTAACCCCATCCTAATACTAACCCGCTCCTAACCTTATCCTAACACTAACCCAATCCTATCCTTATCCTAACACTAACCCAATCCTAACCTTATCCTAACACTAACCCAATCCTAACCTTATCCTAACACTAACCCAATCCTATCCTTATCCTAACACTAACCCACTCCTAACCTTATCCTAACACTAACCCAATCCTATCCTTATCCTAACACTAACCCACTCCTAACCTTATCCTAACACTAACCCACTCCTAACCTTATCCTAACACTAACCCACTCCTAACCTTATCCTAACACTAACCCACTCCTAACCTTATCCTAACACTAACCCACTCCTAACACTAACCCACTCCTAACCTTATCCTAACACTAACCCTAACCTTAACCTTATCCTAACACTAACCCAATCCTAACACTAACCCACTCCTAACCTTATCCTAACACTAACCCACTTCTAACCCTATCCTAACACTAACCCAATCCTAACCTTATCCTAACACTAATCCACTCCTAACCCAATCCTAACACTAACCCACTCCTAACCTTATCCTAACACTAACCCACTCCTAACCATATCCTAACACTAACCCACTCCTAACCTTATCCTAACACTAACCCACTCCTAACCTTATCCTAACACTAACCCACTCCTAACCTTATCCTAACACTAACCCACTCCTAACCTTATCCTAACACTAACCCACTCCTAACCTTATCCTAACACTAACCCACTCCTAACCTTATCCTAACACTAACCCACTCCTAACCTTATCCTAACACTAACCCAATCCTAACCTTATCCTAACACTAACCCACTCCTAACCTTATCCTAACACTAACCCAATCCTAACACTAACCCACTCCTAACCCACTAAGCGCTACGCGTCCTAACCTCTAAACCTTATCCTACACGTAACCAAACCTAACTCAAAACCTTATCCCTAACACTAACCCAATATCCTAACTTCTACTAACGCACTCATAACCTGTACTCCTAACACTAACCCACTCCTAACCTTATCCTAACACTAACCCACTCCTAACCTTATCCTAACACTAACCCACTCCTAACCTTATCCTAACACTAACCCACTCCTAACCTTATCCTAACACTAACCCACTCCTAACACTAACCCACTCCTAACCTTATCCTAACACTAACCCACTCCTAACCTTATCCTAACACTAACCCACTCCTAACCTTATCCTAACACTAACCCAGCTACGCCTAACACTAATTCCATCCTAACCTTTATCCTAAACACTAAACCTAACTCCTAACCTTGATATCCTAAACACTAACCCTAAAACACTCAAACCTTATCCTAACACTAACCCAATCCTAACCTTATCCTAACCCTAACCTTATCCTAACACTAACCCACTCCTAACCTTATCCTAACACTATTAAACCCAACTTCTAACCTTATCCTATACACACTTAACCCAAATCCCTAACCATATCCTAACACTAAACCCACTCCATCCCTAACACTAACCCAATCCATAACCTATCGCTAACACTAACCCACTGGCCTAACCTTATCCTAACACTAACCCACTCCTAACCTTATCCTAACACCACAAACCCCATTCCTATCCTGTATACCTATAACACTAACCCAATCCTAACACCTAATCCCACTCCTAACACTAAACCACTCCGTTCTAACCTTAACCTAAACCTAACCAAACCCTAACCTTATCCTAACACTAACCCACTCCTAACCTTATCCTAACACTAATCCACTCCTAACCTTATCCTAACACTAATCCACTCCTAACCCAATCCTAACACTAACCCACTCCTAACCATATCCTAACACTAACCCACTCCTAACCATATCCTAACACTAACCCACTTCTAACCTTATCCTAACACTAACCCAATCCGAACCTTATCCTAACACTAACCCACTCCTAACCTTATGCTAACACTAACCCAATCCTAACCTTATCCTAACACTAACCCAATCCTAACCTTATCCTAACACTAACCCAATCCTAACCATATCCTAACACTAACCCACTCCTAACCTTATCCTAACACTAACCCACTCCTAACCTTATCCTAACCTTAACCCACTCCTAACCTTAATCTAACCCTAACCCACTCCTAACCTTATCCTAACACTAACCCAATCCTAACCCACTCCTAACTCCTAACACTAACCCACTCCTAACCTTATCCTAACACTAAATCCCATCCTCCTAACTACTTTATCCTAACCTCTAACCACTCCTAACCTATATCCTAAACTACACCGCTCACTAACGCTTATCCTAGATCTAACACTTAAAACCACTCCTTAACCTTACATACACTAACACTAACGGCCAGCATTCCTAACCTTAATCCTAACACTAAACACCACATCCTAACCGGCTTATCCTAAACCCTAACCCACTTCCCTACGGAGCAACACTAATCCAAACCTAACCGGATCCTACACACCTTTTATACCCTAACACTAACCTGAAAACCCTACACGCTGTAACGCCTATATCGCTTTAACACTAACCCACTCCTAACCTTATAACCTTAACACTAACCCCAATGCCGAACACTAGTCCTAACACTAACCCAGCCCTTCTTAACCCTTATCCTAACCGGATCGAACACTAACTCCTTAACGCCTTATACCCTAACACTAACACTCAACCCTCACTAAGCTAACACATATACCCACGTCATAACCGTTGCCAATGCCTAACACTAACCCGTAACACTAACCTTGATTCCTAACACTAACCCACAATCCTAACCTTATTCCTAACACTAACTCCAATCCTAACACTGACACACTATCTATCCTAACCCTAACGTGCGCCATCCCTAACCCTATCCGAACTGACTAACCCACTCCTAACTGAGCTGAACACGATCCCAACGCCTAACCTTGAGTCCTAACAACTATACCCACGTCCTAATCCTTATCTAACATCTAACCACTCCTAACACTAACCCACTCCTAACCTTATCCTAACACGTCGCAGCGTCCTAAACCTTCATCCTAACACGAACCCACTCCTGACCTTATCTAACACTGAACGCCACTCCTAACACTAACCCAACTCCGTAACCTTATGCCTAACACTAACACCTAACTCCTAACCGATTATGCCTAACACTAACACACTCAAAACCTTATCGCTAACACTGGAATTCCACTCCTAACCTTATCCTAAGCACTATATCGCACGTCCTAACACTAACCCACTCCTAACCTGATCCTAACACTAACACGTCCTGAACCGCATATCCTTTAGACACTAACCCACTCCTTAACGGTCATATCCTTAACACTAACCCGACTCCTAACACTTTCTAATCCTCACCTTATCCTTAAACTAACCCAACTCCGATACCTTATCCTAAACCCGTAACCCACTTCCTAGTCGCTATCTAAATGCTAACCACTAGATCCTCGTCCTACACAGCTAAGGCTCAATCCTAACATAGACCGTCTATCCTTAAGCACTAACCGCTAATCGGTGAAAACCTTATGCCTTAGCACTAACACCTAATCGCTAACCTTATCCTAACGCTAGACAGGGCTCTATACCTGCACTCCTAACACTTATCCTCTCCTGTAATCTTATCCTACACCACATGCCTAAGCGCATAATCCTAAGCTTGAAACCACTAACCCTTTAAGACCTTATGTCCGTTAACGCATACGCCGCACTCCTAACCTTATGTCCTAATCAGCTCACACCACAACTCCTAACTCTAACATAAACACACTAACCCAAATCGAACCCTACTATAACACTAACGCAATGCACTAAGCGCTTATCCTAACACTAAACCCAAGCGTTTCCTTAGCCACGCTTACACCTAACACTTAACCTTATCCTAAACTCTTATACCTAATCCTAACTAAAGCCAACGGCTATCTCCTAAAAAAGCCTATATCCTAACGCCTAACCCACTCTGTAACCTTTTATGCGCTAACACTAACGCACTCCCTAAACGCTTAATCTCACCCTAAGCCCTTACTTCCTGAACCTTATCCTAAGCACCTAGACCCAATCCTATACCCACTATAACACTAACACGCTCCTTAACCACTAACAGCAACACTAAACCGCGCTTCCGTAAACCTTGATCGCTAAACCCTAACCGCCAATCCGCACCTTATCCTTAACACTAACCCAGTCCTAACCTTATCCTAACACGAACCCACTCAAACCTTATCACTAACACTAGACCACTCCTAACCCTTAATATAACCCTAACCCACTCTAACACTGTATCCTAACACTAACCCAATCCCTAACCCACTCCTAACAATAACACCGCGTCCTAACCTGATTCCAACCCTTAACCCAATCCCACCCTTATCCTAACACTAACCCAAGGTCCTAACCTTATCGCTAACACTAAAGCCAACTCCTTAACCTTATCCAACACTAACACCAACTCTAACCTCATCCTTAACACTAACCCCCACTCGTAACCGGAGTCCTAAC
>JAMWET010003854.1:0-25656 GCA_024036415.1 Prochilodus magdalenae
CACTACACACTATACACACCGCAAACACTATACACACCCCACTCACACCTCCCACACTGTACACCCCACTCTCACCCCACACACTACAGACACTCCACTCACACCCCACACACTATACACACTCCACTCACACCCTACACACACTCCACTCTCACCCCACACACTATAGACACTTTACTCACACCACACACATTATACATGCCCTATTCACACCACATACACTGTTCACACCCCACTCTCACCTCACACACTATACACACACCCCTCTCACCTCACACACTGTACACACCCCACTCACTTAGACACTCCACTCACACCACACACACTATAAACACTCCACTTACACCCCACACACTGTACACACCCCACTCGCACCTTAAACCACAGTCCACACTCACACACCACACATCTCACGCTTTACACAATGTACACCAAGCATACCCCACACTTGAAACACACAAACATCACATCACAAACTACATATCTCACAATTCATACACCACGCATTTCACACTCAACCAAACACAAATTTTCACCTGACACTCCTCTCCACAAACAGACCACACATCACACGATTGTCAACGTTCTTTTACAAGCCAACTTAAAGTTCGTTCACGAACTTTCCCTTTCTAGTTATTATTATTATTCTACGCTCACTTTTCGAAACTTTTCTCATCCCACAGTTTTCGAGCTAGAACCTCCAAACTTCACACAGTTGTAGACCCCATAGCGTAGATTTATGCTTGTGCTTTTTGAAGCGATCCGACTTACAGATTCCGAACAGTTTTCCTCGGAAAATCGATTTTTCCCATAGGGAATGACTAGGGCCCCGTTCAACATGTTACAGCTCAGTCCAACCCATGTACTACACAGTCTACAGGTCACACTTCTCAATACACACACACAGACTTTTACAAGCCAACTTTTAAAAGTTCGTTCACGAAATTTCGCTTTCTAGTTGCTTCTGAATTCACATCTGGAGGTGTTGGAAGCAAACTCTATTTGTCAAGGCCTAAGTAGGTATTAACCTAGCCAGTAATCTGTACACAGTGCAAAAAGTGAGATCCTGGCAAGAAAATGATCTTATATCTCTGTGATGTATCTTAAAGCCCTTACTTTGAGATAGTGGTATCTTACACACACAACCTCATACACACTACCTCACACACACAACCACACACACACACATATACACAAACACACACACACAACCCCACACACACACACACATATGCACAATCACACACACATACACCACAACACACACGCAACCACACACACACACACAACAACACAAACACACACAACCTCATACACACTACCTCACACACATACATACACACACACAACCACACATACACATACACAGACACATACACACACACACAACCTCATACACACTACCTCACACACACATACATACACACACAACCACACACACATACACACAACCATACACACACACGCACACACAACCACGCGCACACACACACACACAACCTCATACACACTACCTCACACACACACAACCACATACACACAACCACACACACACATTCACCACAACACACACACATGCACAATACCTTACATACCTGTAAACCTTACATTATGTGTAGCTGTATATGTTACAGTGCTGAGTGCAGCAGTCTGGATGTAGAGGCAGTTTAAGGTTTATAAAGTGCACAGTACTCTGTCTGATAACAGCAGTAGAGGCTGAGGCAGAATTAAGGACCAGCCTGTCCGTCAATATTTTACCCAAGCTATGACACCCTGCAAAAATGTATGTCTGTAAAATGATCTTCTATCTAGTTGATATATCTTAAAATTGTCATTTTGAGTTTTTGTATGCTAACTGTAAAGGCTATTAACCTCACTTACTGACAGCTTTTGCTTGTTTTAAGTGATTTTAGTAAGTCAGATTTTCTCACTGTATTAGCAGATCATTTTACGTATATTAAGAAAGGTGCTGGAAACGAGCCAATCTACCTGTAGAAACTGCCTGTAGATGATGTTAAATAACCTAACATTAACTTACAAAAAATCTCAAATTCCATACTTTAATATACAGCTCTGGAAATAAATCAGAGCCCACTTCAGGTTCTTCTTCAATCAGCGTTTCCACATGTACAGCAGGTTCCTAGTGAGGAACCGAAGGTTGGGTTCTAGCTTTACTGCCAGATACAGTGAGCGTCTGGTTCATAAGAAAAAGGTCCAGCAGCAAACACACAGGACAACACAGCTACAGACTGGCAGAGGGCCAAACCCCCTCTCTACTGACCGTGATGAGCGCCACCTCATTCCAATGCCCCTTACCCACCGTAAGATGACCTCGAGTGACCTACAGAGAGACTGGCGAGCGGTGGCTGGGGTGAAACGCACAGCGAGCATGGTTCTAAAAACAGGCTTCTGGAGGTCATTAGTGATTTTCTAAATACACAGATCTAATACAATATCTGATCTGGAGTTTGGGAGACATGGTTCCAGTAGTGTAGAGAATCAAACAGAACCAACACAAACCCAGAACCTGTACAGCTAGAGACACGGAGCAGGTACAGGTGGGCTCTTACATTCTTCCAGAGCTGTATATAAACTAGATCTCGTTTTTTTGCAGACTTACATAGATCGAATGTGTTGTCTGTATAGTCTGAGAGCACCAGTAAGCTTTTGATGTCCCTGGTGCGAAAGAGTTTAATCAGTCTGAGCTGCCAGGTTCCCTAAAACCCATGCGGAGTTTATTCATAACATGCATGAACAACATTCCTTTTGTTCTGGTGTAAAGCTGCTCCGGATTACGGTTCTTATGCAATTCTCCATTCACTGAACACCCTCGAGGAGCACTTTCACTCAGTGCAGCCAGCCTGAACAGCTTTTGTGACCAAACACAAGGACAAGTTCACCCATCCGTCTCAGTAGTCCTCTTCGTTCTGACTGCGTACAGTGTTTCCTCCTCTCCACCATGTGATCAGAAGAACCATCCTTCAAGCAAGCCCTTGAGTGTGTAGGGGGCAGGGGGTACTGTCACTGCATGAAATGGGATCTTGGCAAATAAAATAATTTTATATCGCTGATATATCTTCAAATTCTCACTTTGTTCTAAGCTAATTTTAAGATTAAGCTCTTTTACAGACATGTTTTACTTGTGTTGGGTAATTTTAGTATGCCCAGTTTTCTCACTACATTAGTAGCGTAAGGGGCCGCCTGCATCATGGTCCTCCCACCACCAGAGGGAGACCACGCTCTACCATTAGCAGGAATCAGACTGATTGAGAACACCTGGTTAACGCCCTTATAAGGACTGCCCACTGTCCACAGACAGTGTGGAGCCTTGCTTTTGATCACCAGGCTTCTTCTTCTTCTTCTTCTTCTTCTTCTTCTTCTTCTTCTTCTTCTTCTTCCTCCTCCTGGCCCCCCCCCTTCCTCCTCCACTAACTAAAGATAACTTGAAGAAGATACTCGTTCCACTTCCCCGTAGTATTCTACATTTAGTTTCGCGATACAAACCGAAGTGCTGTGCCGCCTTCCCTTCCGCCTCTGCGGTGGCGCAACGACAGTAAACCAGATAATCAAAATAGAGTCAAACAAGAACAACAACAGGGAGAACCGCTCTCACACTAACAGACTAAATGGGGAACAGGTGTGTGTTAGTACTCCAGGAAGGAGGATCTGAATAACTGAACCTGATTGGAGCATTGTGAACATGTGATAGTGATGTCATGGGGTGGTGGGTTATGGGAAATGGAGTCTGTGAGAATGGCGGTGAGAGGCGTATCAGCAGACATGACAAACTGTCAATATAGCGAGGAAGCTAGGTTTACTAAAATCACTTAAAATAAGGAATACTGGGAATACAACAGTTAACAATCTTAAAATAAGACAATGCTGCTTTGTTGCAGCTTCACATTTTTTATATTTATTACTCAGTTTGAAGGCATACTTCTAACCTCAGGTTCCAGGGAGCTCGCCTAATTACAATCCCCAGAAACTTCCACAGAGATATTTTCCCACTTCCACTTCAACCTATTGTGCCACCAGCTTCCACTCCTCTACAGAGCCCAATTATCTGAGGTGGAGGAGTTCCACTGACCGCATGCCAGGTCTTAAATAAGTGCTGAAAACAGAGGTTTGAGTTTTTTGAGCGTAGGGCCGGGTGAGTAATGAGTAATGTTCTTTCCTCTAAACAGAGGCTCCGCCTGTCAGGACCATTTCTACAGAATTAAACCGCTCACTGTTTCGTCTTACCTGAATTTAAGACCCTGCTAGTCGCTAACGCTGGGAACAAACCGTCTGTTTCACATTACACCACTTGGCCAAGGTTCGACCAGTGCCAGTTGTTCACGGAGAAAGAATGAAGTCGGGTCTTTATTCAAACTGTCAAGGATAAGCCTGTGGACGACAGCCAGGCAGTTTCATGGATTTTAGATTAGTGAGTTGCAGCATACAGTGTTCAGATTTACTGACACACTTACTGAGTTACTGTACACCGACACACTACTTACAGCACACTAACACATTACACTTACTGAGTCACTGTACACCAACACACTACTTACAGTACACTAACACATTACACTTACTGAGTTACTGTACACCAACACACTACTTACAGTACACTAACACATTACACTTACTGAGTCACTGTACACCAACACACTACTTACAGCACACTAACACATTACACTTACTGAGTTACTGTACACCAACACACTACTTACAGTACACTAACACATTACACTTACTGAGTTACCGTACACCGACACACTACTTACAGCACACTAACACATTACACTTACTGAGTTACTGTACACCGACACACTACTTACAGCACACTAACACATTATACTTACTGAGTTACCGTACACCGACACACTACTTACAGCACACTAACACATTACACTTACTGAGTTACCGTACACCGACACACTACTTACAGCACACTAACGCATTACACTTACTGAGTTACTGTACACCGACACGCTACTTACAGCACACTAACACATTACACTTACTGAGTCACTGTACACCAACACACTACTTACAGTACACTAACGCATTACACTTACTGAGTTACTGTACACCGACACACTACTTACAGCACACTAACGCATTACACTTACTGAGTTACTGTACACCGACACGCTACTTACAGCACACTAACACATTACACTTACTGAGTCACTGTACACCAACACACTACTTACAGTACACTAACGGATTACACTTACTGAGTTACTGTACACCGACACACTACTTACAGCACACTAACACATTACACTTACTGAGTTACTGTACACCGACACGCTGCTTACAGCACACTAACACATTACACTTACTGAGTTACTGTACACCGACACGCTACTTACAGCACACTAACACATTACACTTACTGAGTTACTGTACACTAACACATTACACTTACTGAGTTACTGTACACCGACACACTACTTACAGTACACTAACGCATTACACTTACTGAGTTACTGTACACCAACACACTACTTACAGCACACTGACACATTACACTTACTGAGTTACTGTACACCAACGCACTACTTACAGCACACTAACGCATTACACTTACTGAGTTACTGTACACCGACACACTACTTACAGTACACTAACACATTACACTTACTGAGTTACTGTACACCGACACGCTACTTACAGCACACTGATACATTACACTTACTGAGTTACTGTACACCAACACACTACTTACAGTACACTAACGCATTACACTTACTGAGTTACTGTACACCAACACACTACTTACAGCACACTAACGCATTACACTTACTGAGTTACTGTACACCAACACGCTACTTACAGCACACTAACACATTACACTTACTGAGTTACTGTACACCAACACACTACTTACAGCACACTAACACATTACACTTACTGAGTTACCGTACACCGACACACTACTTACAGCACACTAACGCATTACACTTACTGAGTTACTGTACACCAACACGCTACTTACAGCACACTAACACATTACACTTACTGAGTTACTGTACACCAACACGCTACTTACAGCACACTAACACATTACACTTGCTGTGTTACTGTACACCGACACGCTACTTACAGCACACTAACACAACAGGCTTTCCGCTACACTCAGTTCTTTTTTCTTTCTGCTCAATGAAATACGAATGTTTCCTAGTCCAGTGATCTGCGTACCTGGTGCTCTGCAGAGACTCTACACCGACTTCAGCCCAGAAGAGGCCGGTTAATGAGCTGATTAGCTGGATCAAATGTGTTGGAGAAAGGAAAAGCTCCACTCCTGACTGGGCTTTGGAACCGCCGTCTTAATCAAGCAGTTTGTGAAACTGGCCCACAGTAAACGGTTTCCATCCGCTGCTCTTGTGTTGCGAACGTTGAAAATATGCATTTTAAAACCTGGATGGAGAAAACAAACACTGCTACATGACACAAGACGTTTTAGTGCTCTGGTAAAGTGGAAAATTGGTTTGTTGATAGAAAGAAAAATGCAAAAAAAGGGAAGCTGCTAAAAACGAGATCTGGGCAGGTAAAACCTTATATCTAGGTGATATACCCTAAAATTCCCAAATTCTTATTTTGAGATTGTTGTAAGCTAATTTTAGGATTATTTCCAGGCAGTTTTAATGGTTTTCTATGATTTCTGTAAGCCAAATTTTCTCACTATGACGGCAGATCATTTTACTTACGTGCTGGAAACTATCTACCAATGTAGTGAGAATTGATTTAATTAAAATCACTTAAAACAGGTAATAAAAATAGCCTGTAAATGTGTTTAAATAATCTTAAAATTAGCTCACAACAATTATAAAATTTGATTTTTTGCATTTTAAGACATATTACATAGATATAAAATCATTTTACCTGCCAAGGAATATGTAGTGATGTAGCTGGAACAAAAGACATTTGGCCCCGGTGATGTTCACAGGGGTTAGATGGCCGACAGTGGGACTGACCACTCAGCTCAGAATCTCTAGGGCTTTAGACACCACACAGAGTCCTGTTATAAGTCCTTGGCTGAGCTGCATTCATGCTTCTGGAGTGTTTAGACACTGTGTCCACTCACTGTCCACTCTATTAGACACTCCTACCTTGCTGCTCCACCTTGTAGATGGACAGTCAGAGACGATAGCTCATCTGCTGCTGCACAGTGCAGTGTTGGTCATCCACTAGTCCTTCATCAGTGGGCACAGGACGCTGCCCCACAGGACGCTGCCCCACAGGACGCTGCGCCACAGGACATTGTTGGCTGGATAATTAGTGTCGGTGGACGAGTCTCAGTCCAGCAGTGACACTGAGGTGTCCAGCAGCACTGCTGTGTTTGATCAACTCACACCAGCACCACACACACTAACACACCACCACCACGTCAGTGTCACTGCAGTGCTGAGAATGATCCACCACCCACATACTACCTGCTCTGTGGTGGTCCTGTGGGGGTCCTGACCATTGAAAAACAGGGTAATACAGTACACAGAGAAACAGATGGACTACAGTCTGGACCTGTACACCTACAGAGTGTCCTGTATGGTCAGTGGAGCTGATAGTATGGACAGTGTGAGTGTAGATAGAAGACGACTGGTGTTGAGAAGTAAGTGAGAATAATTGAGCACACCCTCTACAGAGAAAGACTTCGTGTCTGGGTGATGTACTGCCTGAGAAGGGGTAGATTTGGTGGATCACAACTCTGGTCCTGGAGCCCCCCCTACTGTGTGTATGGCACACAACACTTACACGTGACGCAGCTGTATCACTGCCTGGTTTGGGAACTGCACCGCATCGGATCGCAAGTCCCTGCAGCGAGTAGTGAGGACGGCTGAGAAGATCATTGGTGTCTCACTTCCCACCGTCATGGACATTTACACCACACGCTGCATCCGCAAAGCAACCAGCATCGTGGATGACTACACACACTCTTCACCACACACACCCCTCACACACACTCTTCACCCTCCTACCATCTGGAAAAAGGTACAGGAGCATCCGGGCCCTCACATCCAGACTAGGCAACAGCTTATTTCCCCATGCCATCAGACTCCTTAACACCCAGAGTCTGGTCTGAATAACTGCACACATTCAATGACTGGACTGAACACCCACACACACACAACCTCATCTTTTAAATCTGTCCACACATACCACTTAAAGTATAAAATGTTTACATGTATACCAAATATGGACATAACTGCTGCTAAAAACAATGTTCATCTTTAAAAAAAAAAATAGACACAACCACACTTTACTGCACCCACTACCAGTGGGCTATCTGCACTGTCCCCTCACGTGACCTGTTGCTCATGCTTTCCATTCTGACTCCGCGCTGTGGGGTTGGTAGCATCTCTCACTTTGAGGAGTCCAAAAGCAATTCAAGTAGTTGGGAGAGTTTTAAAGGGGTCACATCACAGGCCTCCAGGAAGTGGGGTGGTCTTATCAGCGTGTCGTATGCCATACTGGTTGTTGGACCCAGAAGGGGGTGTGGGAGTGCAGGTGATGATGAATTTAGACTGATATGATCAATATGTATTGAGCTACACATACAGAAGTCTGTTTCTCAGTATGGCCTCGGCCCGCCGTGTTTGCTAACACAACATGCTATGGCTAACGTAGGTCACTGTCCGCCAGGCATGGTCCCTGGTCACTGTCTCTGTGGTCACTGCTCCTGGTCACTGCCTCTGGTCACTGTCCCTGTTCACTGCCTCTGGTGACCGTTCCTGGTCACTGTCTCTGGTCATTGTACCAAGTCACTGTGAGTGGTAACTGTCTCTGTGGTCACTGCTCCTGGTCACTATCTCTTGTCACTGTCTCTGTTTACTGTCCCAGGTCGCTGTCCTAGGTCACTGTCTCTGGTCCAGTGTGCAGTAGCCTGTTGATTCTTATATGTTGTCTCTGTTCACTGCTCCTGGTCACTGTACTAAGTCACTGTAAGTGGTAACTGTCTCTTTGGTCACTGCTCCTGGTCACTGTACTAAGTCACTGTAAGTGGTAACTGTCTCTTTGGTCACTGCTCCTGGTCACTGTACTAAGTCACTGTAAGTGGTAACTGTCTCTTTGGTCACTGCTCCTGGTCACTGTACTAAGTCACTGTAAGTGGTAACTGTCTCTTTGGTCACTGCTCCTGGTCACTGTACTAAGTCACTGTAAGTGGTAACTGTCTCTTTGGTCACTGCTCCTGGTCACTGTACTAAGTCACTGTAAGTGGTAACTGTCTCTTTGGTCACTGCTCCTGGTCACTGTACTAAGTCACTGTAAGTGGTAACTGTCTCTGTGGTCACTGCTCCTGGTCACTATCTCTTGTCACTGTCTCTGTTTACTGTCCCAGGTCGCTGTCCTAGGTCACTGTCTATGGTCACTGTCCCAAGTCGCTGTCCCTGGTCACTGTCTCTGGTCCAGTGTGCAGTAGCCTGTTGATTCTTATATGTTGTCTCTGTTCACTGCTCCTGGTCACTGTACTAAGTCACTGTGAGTAGTGACTGTCTCTGTGGTCACTGTTCTTGGTCACTGTCGCTGGTCACTGTCTCTGTGGTCACTGTTCCAAGTTATTGCTCCTGGTCACTGCCTCTGGTATCCGTTCCTGGTCACTGTGTCTGGTCACTGTACCAAGTCAATGTGAGTGGTGACTGTCTCTGTGGTCACTGCTCCTGGTCACTGTCCCAGGTCACTGTCTCTGTTCACTGCTCCTGGTCACTATCTCTGGTCACTGTCCCAGCTCGCTGTCCTAGGTCATTGTCTATGGTCACTGTCCCAAGTCGCTGTCCCTGGTCACTGTCTCCGGTCCAGTGTGCAGTAGCCTGTAGCCCGATGAGTCTTATATGATGTTTATTTGCTGCAGTCCATATAAGATTAGATAAAAAAAAAATATTTAAAAAAATTATAATAATAATAATATAGATAAATAATTCTTAATAACAATGTAAAATGTATGATTGTATGTACATTGTATGATTTTACACATAGGCAAATAGATTACAGAGATGCACATGTGCTGCCTCACCAGTCAAGCTGACTATAATTCAAAACACAACCTGAAGTGAGAACATTTTCTGGCCCTATGACCTTCTGGTGAACCCATGGCACAGGTGCATCTACACAGGTGAAACTTAAACGTGCTTTATGGGCATGTGGCTTACAAAGTTCATATAGTAAACTGTATCCTGTGGCACTACTGCAGGTAATTACATATGCACGAATGAAGATATTAAATGATTTGCGCCTTAAATCAACGAAGAAGTGGAATAATGATCAGGTATGTTTGAGCGGTAAGTGGCCATACTGACCCCTGGTGGACCCAGTGGGTGACCCGCGCGGCTGTGTCCCAGCGTCCCCCGCGCGCCTCCACACCGCTGTGCTCTGAGGGCTAAGCGGCGGCGGACATGTTGGCGCGGCCTGTGGAGGAGAAATTTCACATTTAACTTATTTAGGAATTTACCAGAGGAAGGAAGTGCGGCACAGGTGGAGCACGATGGACGCCGTGAACGCTTTTAACCACGAGGTTAGTCCCTTTTGCCTCAACCTAGCCGCACGGATAGTCAGTCTGAAGTAAGCAGCTAGCTAACGTTAGCTTCCAGGCTAACAGGCTAGGGAGTCCGTGTTGTTTAGCTAGGCCACAGAAAACAGAGGCCTCGCTAACGAAGCGCGGTTTATTAAAGCCGGGCGAGCGGTCTGCATGGTCAGTAGATTATATATTAGGCTCTAAAATTCCCTGTTTGGTCGCAGATGCTGAGGAGTTCGTGCTAATGCAGAATGCATGTTTGTTTTCTTCCTCAGAGACCCAGACTGGCAAGGTGGGTGGCTAGCTAGTTAGCTAGCTAGCTAGGTTGCTAGCCGGATAGCTTCGATGCAGCTCTAACGCTTTCTTTAGCTACTCTGCAGGCAGGCTCATTTGCAGTCTAGTTTTTGCTCGTTTCCTGCACTGTAACTGCACGTTAGCAGGTAAACAGGTTGCTAACCTGTCAGTCAGGAATATGTCTGAGGGTACAAGGCTGAAGTGGGCTTGCTGTTGGTTAGCTAACGTGATTTTTCCTTTCCACCTTAAATGTGCAGGCGCCAGAATATAAGTGATGCACCATTTAAGGTGGGCCGTAAACGCTGGATTAAGGGGCTGTCTTCAGCCTCGTTCTGAGGGGTCTGTTGACATGTAGCTAGCTGGAGTTTTGATGGAAAGCACTGTGTCTGCTAACATGCTAGTAGCGTCAGTGGGCTGTTTGATAAGTGTTGGGTAACCTAGCTCCCGCCTCTTGCTGTGTTTCATTGACTCGAGGTGAAGCTTTTATCGGTAGTGTTAAACGCCACAGATCTCTCTCTCTCTCTCTCTCTCTCTCTCTCTCTCTCTCTCTCTCTCTCTCTCTCTCTCTCTCTCTCTCTCTCTGTGTGTGTGTGTGTGTTTTGATCAGGGGGTCGGTCTTTCTGGGGGGTTTCAGGGTTAGTTGGTCTCCTCTCGGTGCTGTGACTTGCGGAGCAGCTCTCCTGTAAAACGCATGAACGCTGCTCTTCGTGTTGAGCATCCTGTCAGACTGAAGCCAGGTCAGGTCGGGTCTAGTACCGTGGTCTTGATGTGAGCTTTGTAGTTACGAGGATCACTTTAAGAGCATGCTCTACCATTTTCATCTTTTTCTCCTGTCGTTTTCGGACTGGGCGGTACTGGACCAGAACTCACGTGTCTGTGTTTTTAGGCTGATCAGCGGTACACGGTATTTGTAGCCTTATAAGCCACATGTGAGACTCAAGCACTTGTATTCCAGCTGGCTGGTTAAATTAACCCTAGGCAGGTTTTCCTGTAAGGTGTAATGAGGTTGGGATTTGGCTGATGGGGATTTCTCATCTCCACCGCCCCCCTGCACGCCACCGTTCCCCTCACGCCACTGTTCCCGCTCCATTGTTCCCCTGACGCCTCCGCACCCGTTCCACCGTTCCCCCTCGCTCCACCGTCCCTTCACCCCACCCATCCGGCTCCACCGTCCTCTTCATCCCACCATTCCTGCTCCACCGTCCCTGTCATCCCACCGTTCCTGCTCCACCGTCCCCCTCGTACCTCACTTAGAAACCACCACCTCCCAACACCACACCGCAACCTCTCCAGAATACTCGCTCCACACCACCGGCACAGCTTTACCATAGAAACGAGTTTGTATGTCTGTTAATGCAACATCAAACTATACTGATACACCCTATGGTCCTATATGGATCATATATCCTGCACTGACCTTATAGGACACTCTGTAGGTGTACAGGTCCAGACTGTAGTCCATCTGTTTCTCTGTATACTGTATTACCCTGTTCTTCACTGGTCAGGACCCCCACAGGACCCCCATAGAGCAGGTCTGATGTTGGTGGGTTATTCTCAGCACTGCAGTGACACTGACGTGGTGGTGGTGTGGTAGTGTGTGTGGTGCTGGTGTGAGTGGATCAGACACAGCAGTGCTGCTGGAGTGTTTAGACACTGTGTCCACTCACTGTCCACTCTATTAGACACTCCTACCTTGCTGGTCCACCTTGTAGATGGACAGTCAGAGACGATAGCTCATCTGCTGCTGCACAGTGCAGTGTTGGTCATCCTCTAGTCCTTCAGCAGAGGACGCTGTCCACAGGACGCTGCTGGCTGGATAGTTTTGTCAGTGGATTGTTAGCAGAATGTTTTAGCTCGTAAGGTGACCAGAAACAGCCGAGAGAAACGCTTTGGGGAGAGATGGGTCACATATCAGAGGCTGCCTCAGAATACATACACCATGTTTGATTTGGATGTCTTTGTGATGCTCAGTGGTGGGGCAACTGGAGTGCTATCAAGAGCCCACCGTGCTAATGTTAGTCAGTTGAGATCCCTCCTCCCTCGTCTGCACAGTTTACCAGATTGTGTTTATGAGCTCTTTAAGATATAAATGCATATGTCTAATTCAAACACAGCACTTTGCTTAAATCAGTAAGCCAGAACGTGTCTGCTAAGGCTGTCTTGAATGTGGATTATTGGGCACAGAGTTATGTGCCAGGCTCTCAAGGTCTCTTGTACCTTATCTCCAGGCTTCACTTGGAGATGCACATTTTGTTCAGACAAACAGTAAACGGCTCTTGCTGTTATGAAGTGTCGTTTCCTGTATAGTTGGTAGCAGGGAAGCACCGAAATAAAATCTTTTGGTCGAAAACGAACTAAATAAAAAAACACTTGGGCCCAGTTTCTTACCTATCAGTGTTTCATCAGTTTTGCCCCTTTTCCACCACTGCATACATTACATGGGCTAAATCCCAGATAGCAAGCTGATGTGGCCACATCTGGCAATCCCACTGTCGGCACTGGCAGTCTGCTGTGAGTCAAAGGTGGCCCACATATTTACAACATGCCTTTGACTCACCTGCCCCAAAACAGATCTGGTTTAGTTCTGGCACAGATACAGCAGAGCTGCCGACTTTTGGCTGAGACATGGCCCTAATCTGGCACGTTAGTGGCCCACATCTTGCTACAGGGAGCGGTTCACCCAACTACTATCAAACCAACTAGCGTGACTCCGCAGTGGCTGCGATTGTATCATGTTGTAAAATTGGGGTTTATGTTTCTGGAAAAAGACCGCAAGTAAAAGCAAGTGCACGCGAGAGTGTTTTTGTGTGTGTGCGGAGAAGCTGGTGACTGTCTGCCTCGCTGTAGCGACTCGGTTCTGTTCTTTACTCAGTCTGGAGATCTGTTTGGATCGAATGCTTGAGACTGAATAATGCACTCTGGTCCATTTACATCCGGGAGCTAGAGAACGGCACCAGTGTCACTGAAAACATGGCTGAAGTTATTCGGTATTTTCACGTATTCATTCCAATTTTGGTTGTGGTTTGGTTGGACAACATTTGGTGCTTCCGTAGTTGCTTGTGTCGTGGCTTCTTCATCCAGCTGCAAATGATCAGTGATACTGTACAATACTTGGTACTTGGTCCACATTTCAGCAGTGGAAGTGATGGTGAATGCTGGAGAATCCAGTTGTGTGATAACCTGTACTGTAGCGTGATTGCCACGCGAGCTTCCACCATAAAGACCTCGTCAAAGCGGCCACTAGGCTCGTACCCTGCTCTCCCAAAAGCAAAGAGATGCAAACTCAACTTGGGACAGTGCAGAGAAGCACAGCCAGCTGGGTGACTGAAGCCCAGTGTGTCTCCCCAAGGGCCTTCAAAATAAAAGTCCCGGGCCAACTAAGAACACAGTGCCTGCACTCAAGCAAAAGCAACAAGATTACGTTTAAATGAAAACGACATGATGTGTCTGACCCCATAATGTTTAATAACTAAATCAAAAAAATAATAAAATGTAATGTTTGTTTTTATATGGGTTTGTAAAATAAAGATATTTGTGTTTGTCGTCTCTTTAGAAAACTATGCTGAGGTAATTCTGTCTAGTTCTCAGCCTTTCAGTGCAGTGTGCTTGCAGCTCTGCTGGAAGTAGCTGTTAATTTATTCGTTTTTATTTAGTATTTTGTTTAAAAGTTAGAGGTGCTTTTGTATTACTGTATTGTGCTATTTGTTTAAATAAGAGATTGTTGAATATGTCTGTTAAAACACACACACACACAATCTGCACTCATGTTACCGTCAGCCAGAGACATGCTATTTTAATAACAGTTTATTGCTTCTCATGTCATTGTTGTGACGTCAGACAGTTTTCTCGAACATCACATGCAGCCCTGATAGAGAAAACATAGAGATGTGGCATAGCACAGCACTGTTCCTAGATGATAATGATGATTATTGTTGTTATACTATTGTTATAATAATAACAATAATAATAACAACAACAACAATAATAATAATAATAATATATTTTTAATAATCGTTTTTTGTGTAGCACTTTTATATACACATGCAGCTCAAAGTGCTTTACAGAGGGCTAGAAATAAAGGGCAGAGGTGTACCCAAAATAAGATTGTACATCCAAGAGGCTGGCTATAAACAATTCAGAAAGCCAGAACAATGAAGATTGGAAGTAAGAAAATAGAAAAATTAAATATGAAATAAAATAAATCATGGTATTATTATTATTATTATTATTATTATTATTTAATCTGAAAAAAAAAACAAAGAGCTGACATAACCGTAATCAAAAACAAAGAGCTGACATAACCGTAATCTAAAACAAGGATCATATAAAACATTACAAATCATATCACTAATAAGTAATTTAAAACTGTAAAATTAAAGTTAAAGTAAAATAAAAATAAAAGTAACATTTCAAAAGTTTGTAGCTATAAAGTCGTTAAATAATTTGTAAATAAATAACAGGAAAACCAAAGAAATCAAACAGTTTGTAAAATCTCTTCGGCTGATTTTTACATTATTGTACTGATGTTTCCTGTCAAGTCTCAGGTGGTAAATTGTCCCATCAATCAATCAATACATTTTGGGGGTGCATAAACCAAAATGCTGCTTCCCCACATCTTATTAACCTTCTGTTTGTTTACCTTTCATATTGATAATCCCAGTGTTTACATATCATATGTTTACTTTGCAGTTGTTCTCCCTGATGGACTCAAAACCACCCATCTCCAGGGCGAAGATGATCTCCATCACGAAGTCTGCCATAAAAGCCATTAAAGTAAGTGCAGTGTTTTCTCATTGTGGTTCTTCAGTAATGAACATAGGTACTATACTCTCTTCTAGTGACAGCGCTGGCTGTAGTCATGTTGCCTGAAGTGTTCGAACACGCCGTCTGTAGTCTGATTAGCTGATTGTGTTACAGGAGGTTGTTTCAGTGCAAGGAATTAATCTCTGTCTGTGTTTCTCTGTGCTAGTTATACAAGCATGTTGTCCAGATTGTTGAGAAATTCATCAAGAAGGTAAGTGCATGCCTTCATGATGGTTTTGGGTTTGTGCTCAGGATTTGATTGTCACCCATTGACCTTGCCACCCTTTTTACAGTGCAAACCTGAGTACAAAGTCCCAGGGCTCTATGTGGTGGACTCCATCGTGCGACAGTCCCGTCATCAGTTTGGTGCAGACAAAGACGTGTTTGGTCCCAGATTCACTAAGAACATCACGGGGACGTTTGAGAACCTCTGCTTATGCCCTACTGAGGACAGGGTAAGAAACTGTGCCTCTCTCTCTATTGCTCTCGCTCTCTCTATTGCTCTCGCTCTGTCTGTCTCTTGCTCGTGCTCCATCTTGCACTCGCTCTCTCTGTCTCGCTCTCTGTCGCTCTCCATCTGAGGCTGGATTTGGCATGTACCGGACAAGTTTCTGGATGCATGCCACACTGATGTTCAGAGATTCTTGCAACACAGAATTGGTTGGTTGGGCCAGAATGGTGGATGCCGCCCCCTAGCGTTTTACTGGTTGTTCCAGGTGGTCCCTAAGGCCTTTTTCACCAACATGGTGCCAGTGCCAACATCTCGAACCTTTCAGCATCTTTCCACCTCAAAAAACTGTTTTGTGGCCGGACAAATCTGTGCCATTCCAGCACCATTAACTTTCTGGTACCTATGGCTGCAAGCGGCAGAGGAGCATGGTCCTGCACGATGAACTTCACTGAGCTGAACTCTGTTCCAATCATATCCTATAGGCGATGTGCTTGGATGAGCCCATTTACCAGGAAGTGTCTGTCTACTAATGAGTCTACGTGTGAAGAATTGTAAACGTTTGCTGTTTAGTACGTGCAGGAGATCCATAATGTGGGAAACACTACAGACAGCTAAGAACCTTAACGTGCTGCTTTATAATAGTCCACCTTAATAACAGAGAGAGGAAACACGTGAGAGTTGCCTGTATATCGTTGTATGTGATAATCTCTCTGGGCAGCACACAGATGCTGATAGAGCTGGTTCTGGATGTTGAGATATGCCCTCAAAGCAGGAAGAACAGTTTGCACTTGAGCATGTTCCGCCGTGTTGTTTTTATGCATCGGCTAAGGACCGCCCACCTCCAGATATGTAATCGCTTGTCTCTCAAACCAGTGGAAAAGGAGGCCTGTTCTTAACGGGTTCAGCATTTACATTTATGGCATTTAGCTGACGCTCTTACCCAGAGCGACTTACAAGGTTAATCATATTACAGGTAGATCAATGTAGTGTTAGGAGTCTTGCCCAAGGTGATACTCTTAATGGCGTAGAACAGCATAGTCACCCAGACCGGGATTCGAACCCCAGTCTCCCACATGTGGTGGTGGCTCCCTCGCAGGTAGTGGTGTTATCCGCTGAGCTACACCAAACACAGCAGAGCCTGGGGGAACTAGCACGGGCCCAAGCACTGGCACGGATCTCCAAGAGGATTCAAATCTGGGGATTTTGCGGGCCAGTCCAAATGTGTGAATGCTCCTGATGCCAATCAGACAGAAACTGTATTCTTGTTCAGTAATAAATATTAGGCTTTACCTAAAATATTAGTCCTTTATTTAAATAACTCGTTGTGTGCTTTTTTTTTTCTAGAGTAAAATTGTGCGTGTCCTGAACCTGTGGCAGAAGAATGGGGTGTTTAAGATCGAGGTTATTCAGCCGCTCCTGGACATGGCTGCCGGTTCCAGCAGCTCAGCCGGAGCCCCAGCTGAAGACAACGGTCCAGATGCAGGTGCGTTAGTTGGCCAAACCATTTTGAAACTTGTAAACTTTTTTTTTAATTAATTAAAAAGAAAATTAAAAAAAGGAACAGAAATTAAACCTGTTCTGTGATGTTTGGATCTTTAATGTTAGCTTAGCAAGCCAGTTTGATGCTGACTGTCACTGAGTCACCTGTGACTGAGACGTACCTCATAGCTTCTGATACCTCACGAACACCAATAACAGCTGTGGTTGGATTTGGCATGGACTGAACACTCTTACTCAAAGAATTGGTCAGTTGGGCCAGTTCCCACATATTTCAAGGAGGATTCAAATCTGGGGATTTTGTGGGCCATTCCAGATGCGTGAATTCTCCTGAATGTTCATCATTCAATCAGTCACGTTTGCAGCCCTGTGAACGGCATCTTGGAATACAGTAATAGGAATGCTGTGTTCCTCGGTGAGATGCTGAGCAAATGGCCAAACCTGATGGTCCAGCAGCTCAGTGTTGGCTCAACCAAAGAGCCAAAATTATAATTATAAAAAACAATATTATAATACGTAGGGTTCTGATGTTGACGATCTAGGAGAGCTGAAGTTGAGCGAGTAACACAAAGCTAAAATAAAGGCTGTTCTCTGTTGTTAGTGGTGGTAGCGTTTAGATTGCAACAAAATGAAATAATCTAAACCTTTACTCCTCAGCTGCGTCCCCTCCCTCACCAGCCAGGGAATCGGAGAGCCACCCAGTAGTGACGGCGAACTCTGTGCCAGTATCTATGCCACAGCTGCAGAACTCTGATGCCTTTGCTGCAGTAGCTCAGCTCTTTCAGTCCTCTCAAGGCCAGCAGGTAAAAGGAATTGCCTTTTTAACCTTGCTTGATATACACCCACTTCCTAGCCTCACACACACCCTCTCACACATTTGTTCCCGCTGTAGCTCCAGCAGATGCTGCAGACGTTCCAGCAGCCAGGAAAGCCGCAGTCTCCAGCCATAGAGAACAACATGATGGCAGCCCTCCAGATGCAGGCCCCATCTGTGCAGCCGTCCACCGGTATGCCTCCATGCCTCACACATGCTCCGCAGCCTGCAGAGAAGAAAGCCACTTTTGACACGGTGAGTCCGCGGCATAGGCTGATGATCCAGGCGTTATTAAAAGTTGTTGATTTTGTACTATGCTTCAATGTGCGTTTAAAATGCCGTCTGTTGTTTCCAGACACTTCTTGATCGTTTTGACTATGACGATGAGCCAGAAGGTGGGGAGGACAGCAAAAAGGACGAGACCCCCACTATCCAACCTGCTTTGTACGTCAAGTACAAAGTGTAGTAAAGCAACCACTGCTGATTTAAAAATGACATTTTATCAGACAGATAAATCTGTATATGTTCTACCTATAGACTGTATATAAGCTCTACACACTCAACTGGCTAGCAAAGTATGCAGGAAATCATATGGACTGCAATCTTTAACTGTAGAACTACAGAGTGCTCCTGTATGGTCAGTGGAGCTGATAAGCTGAGCAGTGATTGTAGATACAAGGAGATGTACCTAATGAAGTGGCCGTTGGGTGTATGTTAATTCTTTGAGGTACTGTAATTATCGAGTACCCTAGATAATTAACAGCTGGGCACACAGTTTTAGCATAGATTGACGAGATGATGTAAAAGATCCAAACCACAAATTAACAGCAGGCTGTGCAGATACACAGAGAAGCAGAGGAGGCACTGACTTGAAGGTCTTGAAGAGGGTGGTTTTGACTGTTAGGTGGTGGGAACATAACGAATGCTACTGGCTGATGGCACCCTGTATCGTGACTGACCGCCCACTACAAAACGCCTTCTCAAGAACAACAACGATGGCAGATGAAGAGGAATCCCGACAGCTGAGAGAAATTAAAAACCAATCGCTGGTTTATCTAATTTAGAGTTAGCAACGGAATATTGGCAACCCGTACTGTTATAAGATGTATGGGCAGTGTTGTGTGTTAATTTCAACAAAGTATAGCTGATTGTCTCTTAACGTATGAAGCTATGCTACGTAGCAGTTTGCTAGCCTGGTTAGGTGTAACGTTAAGTACTTAACTGTAACGTCAGCTAGCGAGGACAGGTCACAGACAAACGGGATTCATACAAGATGATAAACATCTGAATGTCTGTTTTGATGTACGACCTGCTTCAGCATACTGATGATGTGCCTCGCTGCATTCTGTAACTGCGTCTGTTTTAAGTTGATGGGAAAGAGGCAAGTGGCCAACAGGAGTGAATGCGTGCTCATAAAAAGCGTTAAGCTTGACAATGAAATCAGTTAATTGGATAAACCAGCGATTTTTAAAAAAGTTTCTCGGCTGTCAGAATTCCTCTTCGTTGTGCTGGAGAAGGTGTTTCGTAGTGGGCGGTCAGTCACATTACCAGGTGCCATCAGCCCATAGCATTCACCATGTTCCCGCCCCCAGTCAGTCAAAACCACCCCCTTAAAACTCAAGTGCAAAAACTCTTCTCAAGCGCAGAGAGCAGCCGACGGTAATGCACTTTGCGCCTGAGGAAAAGTAGCGGGTCGAGAAGAAAAAAAAACGCATCAGAAAATGAAAGTGGACAGCGTGAACATGCTATTATGAAATATGCGCATGCAAATCTTTCCGTGCTCGCAGGTTTCACATGTGCACTAATGCGTGGAATGTTTACACACGTGACATTTTAAAACGTGCAGGTGTATATTTTTTACCCTGTGTTTTTGCGCCCCCTAGTTTTGACAGTGATCTGATGCTGTAGATTTAGCCCCTTGTCCTTAAGGTTCATCTTGGTTGATTTGTTTTGCCTGAGAAAGAAGAGAGACTTATAAAGGAAGATCAGGGTGTCAGATGTCATTAATAAAGTTCAATTCACAAAAATCATTTGTGCAGGCATTTACACCCTTAACTGAGGTTGGTATATTTGTCCACAGTGGCTTTCCCGAAGGTGTACAGCAGGCTCAGCAGGTCCCAGCAGCTTTCCCTCCTCAAGCCAGTCAGATGCAGCACTTTCAGCAGCACATGATGGGCATGACTCAAGACCAACAGGTAGGCTTTGTGCTTTGTATGTACGGTTCAAAAGCCTTTTGGTAGCAATTGAGTTTGTTGATAATGCAAGCTGAAAGTCCTGCATCATCCCACGTATAGGATGTTAATGGCATAGGCGAATATTTTGTAGTCTGAGAGCCTTCAGATTAGCTATAGGCTATTTCGTAGTCTGGGAGTCTTCAGATCAGCTGAAGTGCAACAATATGCTTGTTATTGAACATAAAACTTACCTCGGTCATTCTCTTTTTGTCAAATCTTGAGCTTCACGCTACATGATCCTTCATTTTGCCCTCTTTCAGGTTCTACCTCCAAATGGGCAGCTCCAGAATTTTAACCGGATGCCCCCTCAGCCCTATCCAGGGATGATGCCTACCATGGGGCAACCTCACACTGCAGTTCACCCTGGCTTCCCTGGAGCCTTTCCTCCTCAGAATGACTCCTTTTCCCAGCTCATGGCAGGGCAACATCAGGTAAAACCTCCTTCTCCGTTATTCTACTGGATATTCAAAGTATGTTCAGGAAGCGCTGCTCTTGCTACAGTGTGGATACAGAACCCTCTAGAAATATTTGATCTAGAGTTCACTGGCTTCAGTTTTGCTGCAGCTAATTTCGTGACTACGCCAGTGTTATTTTCTAAAATCCGTTTTGCGTTTGTTTCAGGAGACTTCTATGGACTTAGACACTTCTACAAGACATCCGGATGGCAGGAGATCTAAGTCACGCTCAGGCTCAAGGTGAGATGTGATGAGACCAACTGTCTTGTGTCTCTGACTGTGTCTAGATTGCTGCACTTGCAGTCGGTACTAACTTCCCAGTCTTTGCAGGTCTCCAAAGAGAAAGGTCACTGGGGTCGAACGGTCGAACTCCCGTTCTAGACGCTCAGCGCGCCATCGGCGATTTCCCGTTTTGCTCGTCCCGGGAACGGCGGCGCCACTCTCCACGCTCCCGCTCTCAGGAGAGGAGGGAGAGGGAAAGAGAACGAGAGCGCAGACAGAAAGGCCTGCCTCTCATCAAACCTGACACACTAAGTGGTAAGCCGCATAAGCATACCATCTTCAGCTGGCTGCTCAAAAACCTGTAAACAAACGCTTCACTGTAAATTTGTGTAGTTATGAGCCGATCCCTTTTTTTTTGGGCTTCTTTTTTTGAGTTGCAAGGGGTAGCGGTTTAAATCTTCTCCATAGGAAATGGGACTTTCCATTATTGGTTATATATCACACAGCCATTTATCCATTTAGGAGACTGAAAAGCGCCTGTGCTCGTGATTCGTTCACAACTCTGGTTTTATACATCAATCTGTCTGAGGAGTCTAAGAGTAAAGATCACAAGCAAAAAAACACATGCCTTCATTAACAGGCTGCTAGTGGTGCTCTGTAGCCGACCCTGCCAGTCTGCAGTGACAGCAGAGGAGGGTAAAGTTCAGCCCCTCACTGCTTAAACACATTTAGGGCATCATATGACCTCAAAGAGGCAGATGACCGTTACTTATAATCGCCACCAATAATTCTTCAGTGATATGAAGCTGAACATGGCTCTTAAATCGTCAGCTTCATGATTGAATTTCCCTGTTCCACCTTAACAGGTGGTGCAGCAACCTCAGGTACCAGAATGTAACTGCTGTACCATTTAAGGTGGAACGGAACATTTTACACGTGTTATGAAGAAAATGACCATAAAGCACGTTTACAGTGGTTATGTTACAGTACAGTGGCTTTTTAACAGAGAACACACTCACGTTATGGTCTTTGTGGTCGCTTGTGCAGCCATCTTGCTGATGATCCGCTGGGAATTTTCTCATAACTCTCAGTTTGCAGTGTGCCTCTGACAAATCTGTTTGAGGCAAGGGGTAAAATAAGTGACAGATTTTCCGCAATTTAACTGACCAAATTCCTAAAGTACTTGTGGTTTTGATAAGAGTGATCACTCACTCATTCATTCTGTCTTTCTCTCTCTGTGATTGTGTGTGTCTCACTCTATGTTCCGCTCTCTGTCTCTCTCCTCTCAAACAGTCTGCAGCACTACTCTGTGGGTGGGACAGCTGGATAAGAGGACCCAGCAGCAGGACGTGGCATGTCTCTTAGAGGAGTTTGGCCAGATAGAGTCGATAAATGTAAGTCGAAATATACTTGAGCATGGGGGCAGTATAGATATAATAATACCTGATAGCTGAATGTATGAAACGTAACAGGGGAAACTGTTTTGTCTGTGTGACGTATGCAACATTTGTGTTTTGTTCTTTGTTCGTTAGATGATTCCTCCTCGAGGTTGTGCCTATATTGTCATGGTTCATCGACAGGACGCCTTCCGAGCTCTCCAGAAGCTTAGCAGGGGCACCTACAAAGTCAACCAAAAAGCCATTAAGGTACTATTCACATATCTGCATTTAGAGCCGCATCAGATACTCAATAAAATGAGATGTTGGGTTATTAAAGCTTTATAAAACACACTTACGAAACCACACGCAACATCCGACAGGGAACCGTTTATTCGCAAAGCTAATCTGCCTGCTGGTGTCAGTCAAATGGTCTATCCCTTTCAAAGCCTCAGTGATATCTCAGCAGCAGTCTGGCTGAGCTGTCAGCTTCTAACTGCCTCTATTAAAGCTCTAATTTTGGGTTTAATTGGACGGTGCTGTCCAAATTAATTTCCTGTCTCTCTGGGTGGCTAGCTAGCTGCTCACTACATTCATTTCTGAGAATAGATCATAGCGAGCTGTCCGTCTGGCTGCTAGTTATCCCTGGATTAGCATATTGTGGTATGTGCTTATTCGTCCGTGGTGTTTTTCCAAAACGTTCCAGAAGCATTTGAAATTATAAACCCTGAGAACAAAAAGAGCTGTGTGTGTATATGTGTCCGTGTATATGTATGCGTGTCTGTGTGTAGATATGTATGCATATGGATTGTGTGTATGTACCATCACTTTATCTTTCGACTGTAATTATTATTAATATTATTATTATTTTCTTCTCACTTTTCACCGCCACAGAACGACTATCGCTCATATTGTATCAAATATTTTCTTCTTTTATGATGCAATAAACCCTAAAGGTTATGCTTTATAAAAAATTAAAAACAAGCTTAAAGAAACCACACCCTTCCATGTGACAGGAAACAATTTATTCTCAGTGCGGTTGCCGCTGCTGATTTAAAAATAACTTCTATTCTGGTATTCTTTCAGTTTGATCAGACAGATAAGCCTATATATGTGCCCTGAATAGACTGTATATAAGGTCTATATACTCACCTGGCTAACAAGGGAGCAAGTCAGATGGACTATGTAACTGTAGAACTACAGAGTGCTCCTATATGGTCAGTGAAAACGGTTAGATGAGCGGTGAGGGTAGATACAAGGAGGTGTACCTAATGAAGTGGCTGATGGGTTTATGTTGATGAGGTACTGTTATTATCGATGTTATTATCTTGATAAAACAGGCTTTTTAAAATATCCTTTTTCCTAAATTTTTATTGATTTTGCAAAATGTAACCCAACGCTGTGTACATTTCCCTCAGTGTAAAACACTTCTGCTTGTTACGTGTCATACATGTGTGCTCTCTCCGAGACACCAAGATTAACCCCCCCCCCCCCCCCCCACACTGTTTAATGATCTCTTCCTCTGGACTCCACAGATTGCCTGGGCTTTGAACAAAGGCATCAAGTCAGAGTTTAAGCAGTATTGGGCTGTAGAGCTGGTGTCACCCTATTATCCCCCTCGGTCCTAAAGTCAGAAGCGAGAGACTTGGACGGATTTCAGAGAGGGGGGTTTCCTGGTACACAGAATAACGGGCCTTTCTCCAGGTAAACTTCAACTGCTGCTTAGAAGATACAGCCATCCTCATCAGGCAGGCTGTAAGTTTCAGTGAGCAGCTGGTAGGTTGTGTGCTGTTAGGTTTCATAGACTAGACCAATATTTGGACAGTAGTTGTATGCTATTGAGTGGTTGGTGGGAGTGTCTCTCTGTGAGCAGTTTTCAGGGCTTTAAGTAATGTTTTTCCTCCACCCTGTACATTTTGATGGTTTTGGGGGTATTTATTTTATAATGCGAATGTTTAAGGAACACAGTTCTTACACGTGTGTTTTTTATATTTTTTTATTATGTTATTCTATTTTATTCTATTTATTTGTTTGTTTGTTTATGCTAAGACAAACTTGCACACTGTGAAATTGCCACTACCCCACATTTAGCAGAAGTGATAAGGTGTATAAGGTGATAACGGGTATTTTCTTTTTTTTTTTACATTTTTTTTTTTTTTTTTTTAATAAATAAAACGTCATGGTTTTGTTATTCTAGAATGGAAGGGAGTTCAGAATGAGCTGGAGAACATGGACGAGGCATCCCAGAACAGCAGGGCTGAGGTCGGACAGACGGACAAGAGCCCAGCCCCACTTCCTGTGCAGGTACAGTGTGCAATGTCCCAGGTAGACATAACACTGACATTTTACATTGCAACAGGTTTTTTGCCTGATATGCCACTTAACCAAAATATTACAGTCATGGAGCCAAGACATGTTTGGTGTCCCAACAATATATGTCCCGAGTCCGAACCTCACATCCAGGTATATTAAGTTGGATCCCTTCAGTCATAACAGCCAGTGTGGTTTAGACGCTAGTTGATGACGCCCTGTGGAAACTATTAAAACAAACACCCAACAAAAGACCCGGGAAACCTACATGGGTAGAGTAGGCGTGCTCAGAAAAAGTGTCTTTTTCAGTAAGAAAGTCAGTTCGTGGGCGTGCCTTAATTGAGTTTACGTAGCTTTATCAGTGTTATTGGAAGAACAGATAAGATTTTGGGCTGTATTATTTGTGGTTTTGGTGAGTGTTTAGTAGTTACCTTTGGACAGCTCCAGGGAACCTGATAGAGTGAACTGTGTTGTAGAGTACAAATATAATGTGAATTTGATTTTTTTTTGGAGGAGGCAGGCTGCAGGGTAGTCATAGTACCATCTGTATTACAGAAACCACTTAGGGACGTCTCATTAACAACCGCAGTCACACAAGGCGTGTAAGGTACTATATCTGTTATTACTGTAAATCCACTGTTTAAGTACTGCTGCTAAAACGCTTCTCAGTTCACCTGATATACGGTTACCTAGCTGTTA
>JAMWET010003855.1:0-27500 GCA_024036415.1 Prochilodus magdalenae
AAAGAAAGGAAGAAGAGGAAAAAAAAAAGGAGGAAAGGAATGTAGGGGAAAAAGAAAGGAAAAAGAGAGAGGGGGAAGAGAGAAGAAAGAAAGAGGAAAAAAGGGAAAAGGAGAAAAGAGAGGAGGGAAGAATGGGAGAAAAGAAAAAAAGAAGGGAGAGAAGGGAGAGAGAGAGGAGAGAAAGAAAGAAGGAAAGGGAGGGGGGAGAAGGGAGAGGGAGAGAGGGGAAAGGGATGAGGAGGAGGAGGGGGGAAAAGAGAAAAAAAGGGAGGGAGAGGGGAAAAGGAGAGGGAGGAGGGGGAAGAGGGGAGGGAATGGAAAGGGGGGGGGGAGAGATGAAAGAGAAAGGGGGGAGGGTTAGGTGTAGTATAGTAGATGTAGGTGTTTGGAATGTAAGGTGGGTGAGTGTGTAATGAATAAGAGTTGGTGTGTGGTGAGGATGTGGTGGTAATAGAGTATGAGGGTTAGTGTGAATTATTGTTCGTTTGTAAATAATAAGTAAGTTAAGTGGTATGTCTGAAAGGGTGTGTTTGTAATAACGAGTATGAATGTTGGTCTGTATCGAGTGTTGGTGTACAGTACTCAAAGTGTTCGGGTGTCTGTATAGTTGTTGGTCACGTAATCATAAGTGTAAGGTGTGTGTACTGCAGTATGGTTGGTGTACATATCCACTAGTTATGTGTTAGTGTGCTTAAGTAGCCGTGTCGTTTACAGATCAGTATGTATGTGTTAGTGTAACTGCAGTAGTGTGTTGGTGGTACAGTACTCAGTAATGTATGCTTAGTGTACTGTAATCGCGTGTTGTGTATCAGTAATCAGTAATGTATCTTAAAGTGTGCTGCAGGTATGTTTTGTGTACTGTAAGTAGTTGTTGGTGTACAGTAACTCAGTCAGTGTAATGTGTTAGTGTATTGCAGTAGTGTGTTGGTGTCAGTAACGCAGCAAGTGTTGTGGTTAGTGTACTGTGTGGTGTTTTGTGCTACAGTAACCAGTAATGTAATGTGTTATGTTCTGTAAGTAGCGTGTTGTGACAGTAACTCATAAGTGGAATGCTTTATGTAGTGTAAGTAGTGGTTGGTGTACAAGTAACTCAGTAAGTGTAATGCTTATGGTACTGTAAGTAGTGTGTTTGGTGTACATTACCTCCAGTCCCTGGTATGTGTTAGTTTATTTGCAAGTTAGTGTGTTGGTCTGCTAACTCAGCCAATTGTAATGTGTTAGTGTACTGTAAGTGGTATGTGTTGGTGTACCACGTAAGCTCAGGAAGTTAGTAATGGGTGTTCGTGTGCTGTCAAGTAGCAGTGTTGAGTGAACAGTAAACTCAGTAAGTGTAATGAGTTAGTGTAGTGTAAGTAGTGGTCGTTGGTGTACAGTAAGCTCACGCGAAGGTGTAATGCGTTAGTGTACTGTAAGTAGTGTTTTGGTGTACAGTAACTCCAGTAAGTGTAATGCTTTATAGATGTGCCGTAAGAAGCGTGTTAGTGATACACGTAACTCAGTAGACGTGTAATGCGTTAGTGTTAGTGGTAAGTAGTGTCGTTGGGTGTAGCAGTATATCAGTAATGTGTCACATGCGTTAGTGTACTCGTAGTAGTGTGTTGGTGTACGGTAACTCAGTAAGTGTAATGTGTTAGTGTACTGTAAGTAGTGTGTTGGTGTACAGTAACTCAGTAAGTGTAATGTGTTAGTGTGCTGTAAGTCGCGTGTTGGTGTGCAGTAACTCAGTAAGTGTAATGCGTTAGTGTACTGTAAGTAGCGTGTTGGTGTGCAGTAACTCAGTATGTGTAATGCGTTAGTGTGCTGTAAGTAGTGTGTTGGTGTAAATAAACTCAGTAAGTGTAATGTGTAACAGTAGTCATAATGCAAGGTGTTTGCATTGCAAGCAGTGTGTTGGTGTGCAGTAACTCAGTAAGTGTAATGCGTTAGTGTGCTGTAAGTAGCGTGTTGGTGTACAGTAACTCAGTAAGTGTAATGTGTTAGTGTACTGTAAGTAGCGTGTTGGTGTACAGTAACTCAGTAAGTGTAATGCGTTAGTGTACTGTAAGTAGTGTGTTGGTCCTTCCTCTTGGCTTATGTTATGTATACAGAGCTTGGTTCTAGCTAGCGGAAACTGTTCTCCTTCAGTGTTCACATCAGTGTCACACTATTTAATGAGCTTCTGTTAAAGACTGGTGGACGGAGAGACACCAGAGTCTCTTCACCTACACTGAGCTGATGAAGAGTCCTGTTCCAGAAATGATAATAGGACATTAGAGCCGTAATAGATCATGCTCGTGTTACTCTCCATACTTCAGTACATCTGAAGGTACTTTTACTCCAGTGGAGGTCTAAAGGGAGGAGCTTCTACAGTTCCTGGAGGAGTATTTTACCTTGGGTATCTCTAACTCAACTATACCGCATAAACTTTGGAAAACTAACAGCGTCTTACCTTGCGATTGCCGGCCATCTTGCCCAGGAAGCTGAAACTGCGCACCAGAGAGCGCAGGCTGCCGGACTTCTCCTCGCTCTCCACCCTCTGAACCCCCTTACCCTCCGTCCTCTCCTCGCTCCCCCACAGCTCTCCACCCAGCTCCGCATCCACACTGAGGCAAAACACCACACACACACGCACACACATGCACAGTCAGCCTATCAGAGATACCACCCTCTCTGAACCTACCCTCTCAGATCTTACTGTACAGAGAACAGAAGCTGAGGCTTACCTCTGTGTGGATCCTCCAAGGACAGAGTTAAGGGAAGATACTGGTTGGAGGAGAAAAAAGAAACACAAAAGCTCCAAATTAGTCCAACGATTAGTCCTTAAACCGTAGTGAACAACCTGCTCTGCTGCAGACAAGCCTTAGGTGGTCCTGTTCCAGGTTTACGCACGATGTTCAGCTAAAACATAACACCACAGGACTCGATGGCCGAGAGAGCCATTAGAGAAGAGAAAGGAGAAAGAGAGGGATGTGAGAAGTGACCACAGTGCATAGCTTCAGGGCGCTAATGACAGACTCAGCAGAACAAATACAGGAAGACCGCTTCCGCATAACTGCACACACACACACAATTAAAATACACACACACATGCGCACGCACCAAGACACTCCACCACACCGTCCCAAGACACCGTTCGAATCTACTGCCTAATGAAAAGTCAAAGAGGAAAGCTTCCTCCCTGCAGGCCCACATGCCTTCTGGAGAATGCATTAAAAACAAGATGGGAAGCTTTACTGTGTGTATGAGTCTTATTCCGCACGGGCTACATAACGGTTTATCTTGGCAGGGTGGGGTGGGTGGGGCAATCTGCATTGTGTGTAGTGAGCAAAGTTTAATAAAGAAGTATGTTATGTTTGTTATTAAAAGGGAAATATGGTATTTAATAATTTACTATATCTACATTATTGTATATATATATATATATATATATATATATATATATATACACACACACACACTGATTAGCCATAACATTAAGCGCACCTCCTTATATCTACACTCATTGTTCCTGTATCAGCAGGTATTGTGTGGATATACAGTCTCTGTATACTCTATTACCCTGTACGTCAATGGTGAAGACCCCCACAGGACCACCACAGAGCAGGTAAAAAGTGGTTGGTGTAGCTCAGCGGATAACACCACTACCCACCAAGTATCCACCACCACACGTGGGAGACTGGGGTTAGAATCCTGGGCTGAGTGACTATGCTGTGCTACACCAATAAGAGTCCTTGGGCAAGACTCCTAACACTACACTGGCCCACCTGTAATATGATTAACCTTGTAAGTCACTCTGGATAAGAGCGTCAGCTAAATGCTGGTAAGGTATGATGTGGGTGGTGGTTCGTTCTCAGCACTGGAGTGACACCGACGTGGTGGTGTGTTAGTGTGTGTTGTGCTGGTGTTGAGTGGATCACACACAGCAGTCCTGCTGTACCTCAGTGTCACTGCTGGACTGAGAATTGTCCACCAACTAAAACTATGCAGCCAATAGCGTCCTGTGGGCAGCGTCCTGTCCATGAAACCACTGATGAAGGACTAGAGAATGACCAACACAACACAAGGTAGTGGACAGTGAGTGGACACAGTGTCTAAACACTCCAGGGGCACTGCTGTGTCTGATCCACTCACACCAGCACAACACACACTAACACACCACCACCACGTCGGTGTCACTGCAGTGCTGAGAACGATCCACCACCCACATCATACCTTACCTGACGCTCTTATCCAGAGTGACTTACATGGTTAATCATATTACAGGGAGGTCAGTGTAGTGTTAGGAGTCTTGCCCAAGGACTCTTGTTGGTGTAGCACAGCATAGTCACTCAGCCCAGAATTCTAACCCCAGTCTCCCACGTGTGGTGGTGGCTACTTGGCGGATAGTGGTGTTATCCGCTGAGCTACACCAACCACTTTTTACCTGCTCTGTGGTGGTCCTGTGGGGGTCTTGACCATTGAAGTAGAGGGTAATAGAGTATACAGAGAAACAGATAGACTACAGTCTGTAACTGCAGAACACAGAGCACAGGAATAAGGAGATGGTTCTGAAGAGTGTTGCTAGCTGGTTACAAAGGTTTTGCTAAAATAAACGGCAGTCTATGTGAAGAACGAGGGATGAATAAATGACAACGGAATAGTGCGGGTCAGTATGGCTGTGAATTAGAGTTTGGGGATCTGCTTTGAGTTATAGAACTGAATTTAGGACCTCCTGCTTTCACTGCCGTTATTGCTAGTTATTTCATACTGTAAGGCTAATGTGGGACTAATACAGTTAGCTGTTAACTGTAGCAGTTAGCTTTAGGGCTAATTCAGTGTGGCCTTTAGGAATTCCATATCTGAATCTTATCTAGATCTACAGGTCAAATCTAATTCATGATGCTATATAGGCAAGTTATCAGCGTTAAGCAGTGACGCTGCTTTATTAGCATTTTGCGTCTTCGTTGATGATAGTTCATGGAAATGAAGGTCATTCGTTCTTCCATTCCTCTTCTGGCATCAAACAGGACAACAAGACATTTCTGTCACTATGCTGTGGATATTGGCTGTTTCGCTCCACTTGTTTATCTCCCACCATAATGCACACAACCGCCAGTGATGTCCACTCCCAGTTGGTCTATATGTGGAAGCACTTCTAAGTTTCAGCTTCTAAATTAAGCGACAGAGCTCTCCACACTACTTCCACTTTTAATGACAAGTCAAAACACAACATACCGCCTTCAGGCTCCTCCCACACATTCCACCGGCATTTTTCAGGGATGGATTGTTTTTAAACCAGCGCAAAATGACTTATGCAAACTGTTTACTTGTATGTCTTTTAAGCCGGCTCAAGTGACTTTCCATTATTACAGTGCAATGTGTAAACAGACAGAGAGTAAGAGAGAGAGAGAGAGAAACAGACAGAACAACTGTAGAGAGGTTATTGGTCCACTCTCAAAGCGTGCAGTGTTGACTTTAGCACCGTGGCTGGTTTACCTTGGGTGTAAGAGCGCGGGCGGTGGCCGGCATAGGCTGGCTGGCATGTGCTGCTCATGGTACAAAGGGACGGCACGGAGGCACTGTAGCTCTGCGGCAGAGTGGACTGCTCCTACGATACACACAGCAGCAGCATGCAAGCATGAGTGGACGTTGGGTACACAGTTGCACTAACACCCACTTACATACACCAGTGAACTCGTGCCCAATAACACACACACACACACGCACACACACACACGCACACACACACACACACACTCACACAGAGAGACACACACACACACACACACACACAACACATTCTTAACACATTGCAAGACATACTGCAATATAACTACAACACTACTATTGCATATTGTGCCACCTTGCACAGAATGGAATGGGTGAGATGTTCGCCATCATTCCGGGTGATCTGGTGTGAAACCTACCAAGTCAGAATTGTTCACAGTGGCGGTGATGGAAACCAGATATCTGAAAAGTTAACTGATGCTAAAAGCTGCGTCACAGAATGGTATTACATGAAATCATTACGATGAAGTTGCCTGAGATATTTTACAACAGCTTACTGGACAAATAAGACTCACCTGTGCCTGAAACGTACCTAGTACTGTGTAATACCCCCACAAGCACCAATAACAGCTGGGATTGGATTTGGCATGAACTGGACAAGTTTCTGGATGTAGGCCACATCAGTGTTCAGACACTCTTACATCAAAGAATAGTGCAGTTGGGCCAGATACGGTAGATGCCTTGCCTGGCACAAATCCATGGAGAATTTTCTGTAGACTGGGATTTTAGCCACTGCTGGTAGACCCATATGACCCATATGACCTTCACACTATGGTCTTTGGCCATGCCCAAATGCAGTCACTTTTTTCAGGCAATCATTAACATCTGCTCTGGAGCCATTTACCACACATGGAACGAGACATTCCCTGCACTGTAGCACCTCTACTCAATCAATGAACTCACACCCCACAGGTATTTATAGCCCATCATCCTTGTGCAGCGCCATCTGCAGGAGCCTAAAGATACTACCACCTTTAACATGAAAGTTGACTCATTTTTTGTTCTGTGAGCTTATAATATATATGTATATATATATATATATATATATATATATATAAACACAGAGGTTTCAAGGTAATACAGTCCCTAAAGAAAAAGGAGCCATTCATACATCTCAATAAACGAATACCTCTCACCTGCTTGAAAGAGAAGATCTGAGAATCAGAAACCTCCTCCTCAGTGAGAGACAGCAAGGTCTCCAAATCCTCAGAGTAGTGGGTAATAGGAGCCCGTCTTGGGTCCCGCCTCCCGAGACCCCCGTACTGTACTTTATCCATCTCCACAGGGTCCAGAGTCTCAAGACTCACACTGTAAAAGAAGAAAGGAAGAGTTTTAGCTTCTTCTGTGCCAGTAAATGATGGTGAAGTGCCTAGAACATGAGATTCTCTCAATACATGATAAGCAGATAAGCATGATCAGCTTGTTTGTATATGAGCTATAAGGCACCAGCAAAGAAAGGCTATGCAGACTATGAGCCGAATTTATCAAATTCAGCATTTACCAAATTTCTCAAAACAGAAAGCGAGAAGGAGAAAACAAGCAGGAAATGAATTCAATCAAATAAAAGCTAAACTGGCTGATACTCAGTCAGCTCCTTGTTACTATGTAGTTTAGACTGCTTCTGTACACTAGACTGTGGGGTTGTAAGAGTTTGCATCGTGCAGCACCCTAACAGAATGACTTACAGAGGCATCACAGCTCACTGACTGTCTGCAATCATGGCTGTTGGGTCACTCTGTGGATGCCAGACAATTCCCCTCATGTCACTGGTGTGTGCCTTCTTCTATCCACTGACAACAACACGCCTATGGTAGTCCCCACAACCAGTTTGGCACGCAATACGTTGATAAGAGCATCCTGCTTCCCAGAGCCTTACTATGTGACCCCTCTCAAACTCTTCCAGCTCACTCGCAAAGGATGCTACCAACACAACAGCAGCCAGAATGGAAAGCATGCGCAACATGGGCGACCCTATATAGTCAGTCAGGTACAGCCAAAAGGCCCGTCTTTGCTTATGTCACATACAGGGCCAGGTATGCTTATAGAAACTTATATTACCATGTCTCATGGTGTGAAATCTACCCACCAAGTTTCATTCCTGTCGGTTGATTCCCACTGCATTTGCCCAACGTATCACAATCACATGACTGCATCCATCGTTACATCTCCCCTCCATCAGCTGCCAGCCTGCTCCTCCACTCCTAAGAGTCTCCACTAAGCAGTACTCACATAGACACAGTACTGATGCCACACGTCACCCCGAAATAACACCACCACACAAACCACCACCGCCAGCACTGCCAGAGCCCCACAGACCACTGCAGATATCACAAAGTAGGCAAACGCAAACAAGACCCCCAGAGCAGCGGCTACTACAACAGCAAATACAGCGATCGCGACTCGTAAAAGGACGTTCTCCATTGTGCTCTAAAGCAACACTGCCGCTCTATCTCGGTCTGCGTGAGGCAGCACAAAGCTTGACCTCTGTGCAGTCTGACAATAGAGTTCAATGTAAGCTGGAACAAAGGAGCAAGAGAGGAGGCTCACAATGGAGACACATAGCTCTCTCTCTCTGTTGTTTCTGACCTGCCCTCTTTCACTACCTCCTTCTGGAGAAGAAGTGAGGATGAAAGTGTGCAGGAAAGTCGTAACGTCAGATGCTAATAAAGGGGTAACAGGGGACCAGCACCAAGTATTACCTTTTTAAAACTGGTCCTCAAAAATAATGCTTTATGAATATCAATATAGAAATAATTCAATATGCATAGCATTCCATATGTTGACTTGACTTAGAGTCAATATCATGAAAACCTGATATTAAGGCTATTAGACTACATGAAGTGTAAACGTTATTAAAGGAGTCATTTGTAAGGTGATGCAACCTGTCCAATACATACTCCACACAATAGGGGGCGACATATCACATATCTCTTCACTGCTACCAGCCTAGAGGAAATTGTAGAATTATCATCACCCTCTTTATTCACCATTAGCTTTGTTGGCATGTACTGATCATTTCATCGACTACCTGATCTGATCTAACAGGGAGCAGGGCCTTCACCAGGGCTACTTCTTCATGTTGGACTGGTTACACTCCACACTACAGTGACTCACTATCACTTCCTCAGTGGTATTAGGAGACAGGACAGGCAGGGGCTAGCCGGTTAGCATGCTAACGTCAGGAGATATCTCTAAAACACAACACATAGACGTCTTTGACTCTATAGACTCTATATGAGCTTCCCTTCAATATGTCTGCTTCAATTTGAAAACCTGTTCAATTGAAGCTTAGTGAACATGCACAGGGTGGGTGGCATGGTGGTGCAGTGGAGTAGCCTGGGTTCTATTCCAGGTCCGGGCATCCTGCATGTTTGCATGTTCTCGTGTCAGTGTGGGTGTTCTTCCGATGCTACCCGGAGTCCATAGTCTAAAGACATGCAGTCTGGTTAATTGCCCCTCTAGGGGTGAGTGTGTGTGAATGTGTATGTCTGCCTTGAGACGGACTGGTGGCCTGTCCAGGGTGTTTCCTGCCTTCTACCCACTGAACGCTAAGAGGTTCCAGCTCCCATATGACCCATTACCTAAGTGGTCTAGAAGATGCATGAGAGTGAGTAAGAATATGGGCGGCAGGCAGGGTGGGCAGAAGGGCAGGCCGGTGTTCAATTCCCAGCCTTCCTGGGTGCGTACTCTCCCCATGTCTGGGCGGGTTTCCTCCCACAGTCCAAAGACATGCAGTCCAGTGAACTGGAGATGCCAAATTGCCCCTCTAGGTATGTAAGTGTGTGTATGTTAATTGTACCTGCCCTGTGATGGGTTTCTCAGCCTGTCCAGAGTGTTTCCTGCCTTCTACCTATTGAATGCTGGGATAGGCTTCAGCTCCACCCGTCACCCAAAAGGATAAAGAGGTTTTGAAGGTAGCTGTGTGTGCATATGTGTGTGTGTGTGTGTGTGTGTGTGTGTGTCTGAGATCTTGGACAGGAACCAGCTGCTGGGCTACATGAATTATTTCATGTCCAACAATTAAAGATGGCCCAAAAGTGAGTTTACACAGTGAGTCTACGATACTGTAACACATCACCTCACAGCGTCATCAGTGATTTCCATTGCAACAATGGGCACAAAGAGTACAAAGGTGTGACTTGTGTGGCAATAACAATAGCACCCCTTACCTGCGCTGCTCATACTGTGGGTCAAAAATCACCACTGCCCCTGGCTGCCAGCTGTGCCTGCGGTTACTGGAGGGCTGTCCAAGATGAAGGCCAGGAATGGACAGTCTCAGGTTCATCTTCTTCAAGGAAGGGCGCAGGCGAGGTGTTCGGGGGGAGGTGGGGGAGGCAGGGGGAGGTGCTGGACAGGGCACGTGGTGACGGTGAGGGTGCGGGCTGCTGATCATCTGGGAAAGCATCACAGAGAGAAAAGCAAATATCGTTTAGCCACATCAGCAGGTCCAGACTTTCCTTCTTCAGTCCTACAACTGCACAGATCAGATATTAGTTTCGTATTAGCTAATCAGTATTTCATAGTTACATGGATAATTGAAGAACTGTGATGAACCGAATCTTATAGTATCAGTTCAGGTCATCTTCACTCCAAGGCGCTTTTGAGGAACTAGGCGCTGGTAATCTGTCTTGGACTAAAAGTTGAAATGGATGATCTTGACCCTGGACTACGGATGTAGGAGCAAGAAGGAGGTGTGGGATTGCAGTGGTATTGGGAAGGATGATAAAGGTCACCAGGAACAATCAATGATGATAAATTTAGACTGATATGGGGAATATTTATTGAGCTACACATACAGAAGCAGCGTCTCCCAGTATGGCGCTAATGCTACATGCCAGACATTCCAAAATTCCTGAATGTAACTGTGGCACTAAGGTGGTGAAGAAGAAGCCAAATTCAGCTCCTACGTCTCTTACAAGATCCTGGACAGCTTTAGATCAGAGTTGTTAGTTTGCTCTGCACATTTCACACTGGATAGTTTCCCGAACACCTTCACTCAGCGTTTGACCCTGAGAAGACTGAAGAGAGAAACAGCTCCACCTTCAAGTAGCAGCCATACTGTGTGATTGTATCCGTGTTTGCTGGTTGAAGCAGATCATCTTAAACTGAGAGTTTCATAGTGAGGAACAACTTTAATCTACTTTGTGTTGCTGTGCGGATGGAAAGCCAAATAACTAGCATAGCTAACTAAATGGTAGGAGGGATAAGCTTATTTACACATAGGCTCATTTAATTTAGTCTAAGCCCACATATAGTGTTTGTGCAATAATTGCAATGTCAACCGGCCAATCAGAGCAGAGCTCATTAAAATATTCATGAGCACAGGAAAAAAGGAAAATACCACGTTTCATTCTAGGACCAAATCATAGGGGGCAAATGGGCTTGTAACACAGTATCTAGGCATTTTGACCCCAACCAAAGCCTCACAGCTTCTATGTAGAACATCAGAGAACAAATTAATATGCTGAATAAATGCACTCTCATTCACCTTTATCCCCTCTTCTTGTATTGTTTCCACTTTGAAGATATAAGGCTTTGTTTCCTCTGATCTGCGAACAGCTTTTATGAGGTATAGACTATTAAAAGTGTTACACAGTACATACCATGTGCATAAATGAAGGAGGCTCAGTGGACCTTACGGGATGGCTGGCTGTTGCTGCCCTCTAGTGACCAAGGGATGTTATACACATATCAGGAAGCAGGTTCCTACAGTCAAACAGAGCAACACACTAATGTAAGAGATCATCATACAGTGTAATAGGTTATTCAGATGCTGAATGGATCAGTAAAAGATCAATGATCAGTGTAGTCAGACAAGGCGTAGGCGTAATGTACAATATATGCTATACAAGTCTGAAAGGTGTAGGAGCAGAACGTATGTACAGTATGCAGTATTATTGCAATAAATGATAGAACTGTACAATAACAGGCAAATATAGACACAAGTATCCTAATTAAGTACATATATCATACACATAGAGTACATAATGCAGTATGAACATAATACTGGTCCTTATATAGACATAATACAGAACTTGTATAGAAGTGATTATATCACCAGGGTATGTGCAAAAAGTGGTTAGTCTGTGCAGGTAAGCAGTCTGTAATGTTCTGGTGGAGAGTCTGTGCAGTTAAGCAGTCTAATGTCCTGGTGGAGAGTCTGTGCAGGTAAGCAGTCTGTAATGTTCTGGTGGAGAGTCTGTGCAGTTAAGCAGTCTGTAATGTTCTGGTGGAGAGTCTGTGCAGTTAAGCAGGCTGTAACGTTCTGGTGGAGAGTCTGTGCAGGTAAGCAGTCTGTAATGTTCTGGTGGAGAGTCTGTGCAGGTAAGCAGTCTGTAATGTTCTGGTGGAGAGTCTGTGCAGGTAAGCAGTCTGTGATGTCCTGGTGGAGAGTCTGTGCAGGTAAGCAGTCTGTAATGTTCTGGTGGAGAGTCTGTGCAGGTAAGCAGTCTGTAATGTTCTGGTGGAGAGTCTGTGCAGGTAAGCAGTCTGTAATGTTCTGGTGGAGAGTCTGTGCAGGTAAGCAGTCTGTGATGTTCTGGTGGAGAGTCTGTGCAGGTAAGCAGTCTGTAATGTTCTGGTGGAGAGTCTGTGCAGGTAAGCAGTCTGTAACGTTCTGGTGGAGAGTCTGTGCAGGTAAGCAGTCTGTAATGTTCTGGTGGAGAGTCTGTGCAGGTAAGCAGTCTGTAATGTTCTGGTGGAGAGTCTGTGCAGGTAAGCAGTCTGTAATGTTCTGGTGGAGAGTCTGTGCAGGTAAGCAGTCTGTAATGTCCTGATGGAGAGTCTGTACAGGTAAGCAGTCTGTAATGTTCTGGTGGAGAGTCTGTGCAGGTAAGCAGTCTGTAATGTTCTGATGGAGAGTCTGTGCAGGTAAGCAGTCTGTAATGTTCTGGTGGAGAGTCTGTGCAGGTAAGCAGTCTGTGATGTTCTGGTGGAGAGTCTGTGCAGGTAAGCAGTCTGTAATGTCCTGGTGGAGAGTCTGTGCAGGTAAGCAGTCTGTGATGTTCTGGTGGAGAGTCTGTGCAGGTAAGCAGCATGCAATGTTCTGGTGGAGAGTCTGTGCAGGTAAGCAGTCTGTGATGTTCTGGTGGAGAGTCTGTGCAGGTAAGCAGTCTGTGATGTTCTGGTGGAGAGTCTGTGCAGGTAAGCAGTCTGTAATGTCCTGGTGGAGAGTCTGTGCAGGTAAGCAGTCTGTAATGTTCTTGTGGAGAGTCTGTGCAGGTAAGCAGTCTGTAATGTCCTGATGGAGAGTCTGTGCAGGTAAGCAGTCTGTGATGTTCTTATGGAGAGTCTGTGCAGGTAAGAGAGGGCTGTGATGGACTGGTCAGCAATATAAGGTAAGCATATCTGTAATATCCTGGAACATTCTGTAATGTTATAGTAATTGCGTCATATCTCGTAGGACAAGCACGAGTGATTAATATGCAAATATAAAAATATATAGTTTTATAGTATAGTATAGTATAGTGTACTGTAGTGTAGTATAGTATAGTGTGGTGTGTAGTATAGTATAGTAAAGTGTAGTGTAGTATAGTATATAGTTTTATAGTATAGTATAGTATAGTATAGTGTAGTATAATATAGTGTGGTGCGTAGTATAGTATAGTACAGTATAGTATAGTATAGTATAGTATAGTAAAGTGTAGTGTAGTATAGTATAGTATAGTATAGTGTAGTGTAGTATAGTATAGTATAGTGTAGTGTAGTGTAGTGTAGTATAGTGTGGTGTGTAGTATAGTATAGTATAGTGCGTAATATAGTATAGTATAGTGTGGTGTGTAGTATAGTATAGTATAGTATAGTGTAGTGTAGTGTGTATGTATGGCAGCTAGGGTATCTACGCTGAGTGAGCACTTGCAGTTTGGTAGCTGTAGGTTAAAGGAAACAATAGGGTTTGAATGGGAGTGAGGCTTTATGATGAAATGAATGGGAGAAACAAAGGATGGGAATTAAAAGACAAAGAGATGAGTAACAGAGTGTGTGAAACCGTGTCTGTCATTCATTTTTTCCAAAATCGTAAGTCGGATCAAAAAGCTGTATACATGTACAAGATTCCTGATCAGATCAAACATTCCAGTGTAGGAATGGTGTTGTCAGTGTGTGTGTGTGTTTGGTAGTGTTAGGTTTGCGTATGGCCCCAGGGCAAAAGCAGTGCTTATCTGCATACTCATGATTTCATAGAACACATTTCTAATACAGTTACTGCATATAGTCCAGCTCAGCCGCACTGCACAAGCTCTCCTGTCCTGGCGGCAGAGGCGCTGGAGCCAGAGATACTCTCTGTGGATGAACATTGGTAACTGTATTTCATAAACATCTATTATCTCCCCTGTCGCTCAGTGTAGTTGACTTATTGCTGCTTCCTGTTTATGTTGAAACCCCACAAATAACAGGTAAATCAGGTGCGACAGGTCTCAGGAAATACAATAGTGAAATAAAAAGTAAAACAGCTGCATTTCAATCATTACTCAGACTGAAACAGCTTGAACTGGAACGAAAACAATTACCAGACTAGATTATACACTACCAGTCACGGCTCCTCATAGCAGGTTCACCTTCTGTTTTGTTGACACCAAACTATAAAACAGCACTCATGGAATTATTCAGTCCACCTTAAACACCTCCAGAGTGGAGCTTTACAGGAGGATGAACCAGCTTTCTTAACCTGCAGTAGAGGCTGATAAAGAACAAGGTTTATTACTAAGCAGGTTTGGAGCGATTCTATTGGTCGGTCCATCATGAATATTCACTAACTGAAAGGAGAACTAGAGCTTTTACACTGTGCAGAAAAAGAGATCAAAGTTTTTACACCACTAAATATATATTAGAGGTGGAGATATGGAGGAATATCATACTGTGGTACATCAAGGGTATATGTGGTGTATCAGGATATGTACTGTTTCAGACTCTCATCAGTTGGTACTGTAAGCCTGTGTAAGCCTGTAGAGTCTTAAAGATCACCAACACCGTCCATTTAGTCGTGGGTTTGATTGGTAGTGTTTACTGGCATTTACATAAGCTTGTCAGGAGAATGACATAAACCAGCATAAACATCCATAAAGGCTTATTCAGCTAGTGACCTGCCACGAATTCGGCTTTCTGATATCAAGTAACATTGAGCAGCGAGCTGTGTCAAATTAATAGTCTTATATAACTGTGACATATACAAAGCTGAATCATTTAACCCCAGAACCCCAGTTTCATGGCAATCCAATGTCATAAACATTGAACATAGACTTAATATCAAACTGACATCCAAACAGGATAAGTCTATGTCAGGATATGTATATGTCTAGGTCTATGTCAGTTGTCAGGTAGGTGTTGTGTAGCCTTATGAGCACTGGCCCACAGTAGTGCTGCCAAAAACTCTGTAGGGTCATGAAAATTTAATGCTATTAGTGGCTAAGAGTGTGGGTTATGTACTCTGAGACCACTAGGATGAAAATACATTTATTAAAATCAGATAAATATGTTTACGAAAAATAGAAGCTAAAAACCTAAAACCTCTGGAAAATATAGTTCTGGCTTTTTCTTGAATGACACTAGAGCTGAGAGCCAAACCTGGCAACCAGATACGTATCGTGATACAGAAGTTATGGCTGAGTGAGTACACTGTGGTAAATTGCGATGCTGTAAATGAGGTCATACACTGCAATTATTTAAAACTAGTTTTAGGGAAGCTATAGCATAGTATAAAAAACAGTACATGTGTAGGGTTGCTAATGCTAACGTTAGCGGTGCATCCATATGCTTTGCATTAGAGCGTATGAGTGAATTGGGTTAAGACAGATTACAACACTGCCTACTAGTGGCTGGAGGTTTAAATACGACACATAATGAACCTCTGCACCACACTTTACACTGACATGTACAGTGACTTTAACAATTAATACAGGATTATATAATATTGATACTCAGTTGTATCAATCATTTCTTACACTGCTAGTTGACACTGCGGTCAATGAGTGACTGTTCAGTTAACATCAGTGGTTGGTAAATATTGGGATTTTTCTGGATAAAGAGGAATTTCGTATTGACAGTAAAGACATTCTAACAGCCTGTACGTAAGTATCCTGTGTGCGGTACAGCGAGTACCTTGGTTTGTTGTTTTGTCTGCTTATTCCCGCCAGACCAAACCACTCCAGAGACAGCAGGAGGGTTACCAGGGAGGCAAATAACATGGAGATGCTGGATCAGAGCAGATCCACTACACTTAAAACGAGCACAGCTTTAGATTTCCATAATATTTCATCCATGCATTCAAAGTTTACAGTGCATCTTTGTGCTACTGTGCTTCTTACCCATGCAAACCACATTTCATATTGGCTAATTAACCTGCCAGCCAGCACTGGCTAGTGTAAGCATCCATCACTGTTAATAGTCCTGAATTTGGACAACGCCCAGCTGGCTGCTGGAATGCGACTGGTGTTTTGAAATACTATCACATACTAACTAATGATGCAATTCTACACACTGTGGCCCATAATTCTAGCGGCCCTAAATAGTGCTAAAAGCATTTAATATGTCTAAGCTGAGCTCAGACAATACAACCGTTAAAATGCAGGTAATTATACACAGTGGAGTCGCATTATTATGACCACCAGCTAATATCTAGAGTAATTGCCGTGTGCAGCACAGACAGGCTGGGAGTGACCCGGAGTATACCAAGGTCGTGGTAGGTTGTCACATGTATCTGGAGCCATGCTGACTGCAGTGCATCCCACAGCTGCTGGGGGGTGTGTGGGGAAAGATCCATAGAGCGAACACAACGATCGAGGTGGTCCCATGGTTGCTCAACTGGGTTCAAGTCTGGGGAATTACTAGGTCAGGGTAGTACCTGGAAGTCTTGGTTATGCTCTTCCAACCACATTTCTAGCCATGTGACATGTTGCACTGTCTTGCTGGATGATCCCAACTGCCCCAGGGAAGACAATCAGTATGTATGGGTGTGAGTGATCTGCATGAGTTCTCGCTGCCACCGCCAAAACTAAGAAGGGGTCATAATAATGTAACTCCATTTTTTATCTCCCCTGAAGCCAGGAAGTCCTGGACCCTCTGTATTTCACACCTTGCTTGCAGCAACCTTGTGTACCACAGCAACCATCTAGCAACCTGATAGCAACTCCCTAGTAACCGTCATAGATGTCTGGTAATAAAACCTGAGAAATCACATGGAATACCATGAAAAAAACACCTAGCAACAGCCTGACTACGACCCGGTGGAAAGAGGTCTACGATACACCACTGATTCCACACGCCCTCATACATGTTACAGCCCATTAGCTGAGTGGAGCTGAGGCAGCTGAGATAAGGCTGATAGAAGGCCCAGCTCAGAGTGGCACCATGTATCCACACCAAACCTCTTCCACACTGACTCACACATATTTTCCACCTGTATGAGAAGCCAGCACCCGGATCACGTGCAGGCCTGTCAGGATTACTCTGTGAAACTAAACTACACACTACTATTCCATCTTATTAATAATTAGTGATTCTGCAATGCTGATTTCTTCTTCTTGGTCGAGAGATTTTTGTCCTTTACTGCAGTTTTGGAGACACCGTTCCAACTCTGAAATATTTGGCCTGATCGGGAACGGTGTGCTGTGATCCAACTTGCAGTTTTCTGAAAAACCTTGCTTAAAAAAGACAAATGTGGTGGACAAGTACATGTCTATCTACTGTACTAACCCCCATTGTATCCCCTAACACTCTGGTAGACCCCCAACTCTAATCCACAGCCATACTGACCCACTGTCTTTGTTTTGTTTGTTCATCCCACATTTCTCCCATACACTCCCTTTGTAGTTCTACAGTTCCAGACTGTAGTCCATCTGTTTCTCTGTATACTGTATGTCCCTGTTCTTCAATGGTCGGGACCCTCACAGGACCACCACAGAGCAGGTATTATGTGGGTGGTGGATCATTCTCAGCACTGCAGTGACACTGACGTGCTGGTGAGACTGGATCGGACACCAAAACTGTCCAGTCAACAGTGTCCTGTGGGCAGCGTCCTGTGACCACTGATAAAGGACTAGAGGATGACCAACGCTGCACTGTGCAGCAGCAGATGAGCTATCGTCTCTGACTGTCCATCTACAAGGTGGACCAGCAAGGTAGGAGTGTCTAATAGAGTGGACAGTGAGTGGACACAGTGTTTAAACACTCCAGCAGCACTGCTGTTCTTGACATTCCAGTTAGGTGGGGCTGAAAGATTGTGTTCTGGAGGTGCTACTGTTCATTCTCCAGACTGCTGAAGTTCATAACATGCTTATCAGCCCATTGGCTCTCTAGATTATTAAATAAGCATGATGATCTGAAAGCCTGTGTTTACCTGTTGTGGTTGAGCTTCGTAGCACTGCCCATGCCTCACGGTAAACAGACTGTGAGTGTGCTTCTGATGTTACACTTTATCTGATTTCTTTTATTAAAATAAGCAATAAGAAAAAAAGTGGTTTATTTCACAACTGGGGTTGGTGACTCTCAGTGGGTAGCACCACTATACCCCAGAGAGCTACTATCCCATGTAGGACACAGGGGGCCCAATTCGCGGGTCTAGGTAACAATGCTGTGCTACACTGATAAGAGTCATTGGGCAAGACTCCTAACGCTACATTGGCCTACCTGTAATATTAATAACCCTAATAGACGTTCTGGATAAGAGTGCCAGCTAGGTGCCATATATGTAAACTTAACTTTGGCTAATACAAAAAGAGAGAAGGAGAAGGGAGGTGAGGGCTAAACCAGATGTCAACCTCCATAAGGTCACACAAAGTTATTACATAAAGTAATGAAAGCGATGAATGCTCGGCCTGATGTTTCAGGCACTGTTTTGAAATAGTTTTGTGATAAGATTTTGGCTTAAAATGTACAGGGGTTGGACAATGAAACTGAAACACCTGTCATTTTAGAGTGGGAGGTCTCATGGCTAAATTGGACCAGCCTGGTGGCCAATCTTCATTAACTGCACATTGCACCAGTAAGAGCAGAGTGTGAAGGTTCAGTTAGCAGGTAAGAGCACAGTTCTGCTCAAAATACTGCAATGCACACAACATTATGGGTGACATACCAGAGTTCAAAAGAGGACAAACTGTTGGTGCACGTCTTGCTGGCGCATCTGTGACCAAGACAGCAAGTCTTTGTGATGTATCAAGAGCCACGGTATCCAGGGTAATGTCAGCATACCACCAAGAAGGACGAACCACATCCAACAGGATTAACTGTGGACGCAAGAGGAAGCTGTCTGAAAGGGATGTTCGGGTGCTAACCTGGATTGTATCCAAAAAACATAAAACCACGGCTGCCCAAATGACGCTGTATTGGCCGCAAAAGGAGGCCCTACACCATACTAATAAATGACTGTGGTCTAAAACCAGGTGTTTCAGTTTCATTGTCCAACCCCTGTATTTTAATAAATATAATTTAACCCATTTAGGCAGAGGGATACATGTAGGGTGGTGTAAGGCAGTATAGTCCCTAGGAAAACCTCAACTTTCCATATAACCTCCAGAGGCCACTGATGGTTTGGATGGTAAGTGAAATGGCTATATATGTGTTGTAGGCAAGGTGGACCCTGGTTCCCATCACCCATTTAGGTAGAGGGGTACCTGTAGGGTGGTGTACGGAAATGTAGTCCACAGGAAAACTTTATTTTTTAAGATTTATGATAGTTTAGCATGATCACCTTTACATACATAACCTCATAAGGCACGTGTAGGTTCACTATGGGTTTGGATGGTAAGGGAAATGGCTATAGGTGTGTTGTAGACATGGTGACCCCTGGTTCCCATCACCACAACCGTAAAGAGATCAGAAGCCTGTACGTTTCTTACAACGAGCCCTTACCTATTAACCCCTACTGATGACTCTTGACTGACTCATGATGATATCTGGACAGCAATCAAGAGGAAGATGAGGCGATATGTGGATTTTTTGAAAACTATAAACAGTAAACGACACTACGTACGTCAGATGTGAAGCACAGACACATTATACTTAACTACATGTGATTAGCATCTCACACAAGATGACGTTTCCCAACTGAACAGACGAACAGCCGGGGCTAATTGTGGCCTCAGGTTTCACATCTGCCTCCAGTATACTGCTCATATATCTCTTCCTTCCAGTAACTCTAACTCAGCACAATGGGCATCGGCTTAAGGGGGACACGGCAGGGCTGGGCTGGGGAGCGAAACTGTGTTCCCTGGATCGACGAAGCTCCATCCAACACCTATTGGTCTTGTGGCTGAATGCAATCAAATCCTCACAGCACTGTAAAGACCAGTACACCATGATAAGCATAAGCGTGTTTGAGCACAAAGAGAAAGCACTACGGTGTAGATGTGGAGGCGGTGAGGGAGGGTTTGCCAGAGAAGACAATCACAAGGGCTGTTTTGACACATAATGACAGGTATGCAGGAAGTGTGCCGGGTCGTCGTCTTGTCCACCCGGCTATTCTCGCACTCTCAAAACAAGCCTTTTTTTGGTCGCTCAGACAAACGACTGCTTCCCCTGTCCTTGCTAACTGCAAATCTTCCACTGGTGGGGGAGAAGGCTGAGGTTAAGTCCCGAAACAGCTTTTTAGGAATACTCCTCAGCATGCTGCGTGCCAGCGGAGCTGCTCTTCAGGCATTGTTCTTGCAAACAAATGCAAAAGCTGCCAATTAGGCCGTGACTCTGCCTGAAGGCAAACACTCCGAACAAACTATCACATCCTTATTCTTCAAGGATCCAGGCAGCTCCAGAAGAGGCTGGCCGCATACCCGAAGGTTTGAGGTCATGTTTTATGGCCCTGGAATGCCTTAAAGGGCCCATATCGACCGGGTTTCCCCTCGCTGTTTTGACAAGGTGGCAAAGCAGTATGCAAACACTGGTCAGAAGGAAGCAGCTACATATCGCGTCCACCTATTCAGTCTACAGCACTTCAGTCCCGCCCACTCTTCACGCTGAAGTCATAAGGAGTGCTTTAGCGTTTCAGAGTTGCTTTTCAATGAGGCTCAACACAGGGCGGCCAATCACAACACAGAACAGAGCTTGTTTACATACATCAGTCCACCTTTAAGAGTGCAACTCCACCACTTATTCAATTTTTCTATTAACATAAATGGTTGAGATGTAAACAAAGTCACGCAGAGTGATTTAGCATCAGGACTGTTTATAGTGGTGGTGAATGGAACCAGACGTCCAACCCTGAAAGTCTTAAACTGCAACTTCACCACATTGTCTACTCTCTATAGACTGTTGAGATCTAAACAGAGTAATAACACCACTAGCCGCCAAGTAGCCACCACCACAGGTGCGAGACTGGGGTTTGAATCCCGGGCTGGGTGACTACGCTGTGCTACACTAATAAGAGTGCTTGGGCAAGACTCTTAACACTACGTTGGCCCACCTGTAATAGGATTATCCTTGTAAGCCGCTCTGGATATAAGCGTCAGCTAAATGTCGCAAATGTAAACGTACGTGTAAATTTAGAGTGGTTTAAAGTGTTCACAGTGGTGGTGATTGGAACCAGACGTCCACCTCTGAAAACTCCCCCTTATAGTGAGTTATTATACAGTATGAAATGATTATGAAGATATTGCCTGGTGTTCCATGCTAAAATAATCCCCCCCGTAAGCAGGGCCAGGCCTTATCGCCTGTGATGACTATGTAAGGTAGTCCTGTTGTGAGTCCTTCCATTCTGTCTCGTGCTCAGAGAAGAGGTCGAAAGCATTTCAAGCAGTTGGAAGAGTTGGAGAGAGGTCGCCTCATAGGCCTCCAGGATGGTGTTAGCGATGTATTGCATGCCCTACAGGTCAAGTGGAAACTACCATAGCACACAGCTGGTGGCAGTAGACAGAAGAAGGCAGACACCAGTGACTCTAAGTGACCTACACGAACCATGGAGAGAGAGAACCAGCGAACCGTCCAACATGCAGAGTAACGGATGCATTGGCAGATGCCTGCACGGTGCAGGACTACATGAACGCAGACCATTACAACGACAGTACTTAACATCACGTCACCGTCACCAAAGGCTGCAATGGTGTCATGTCAGACTGCCATGGAGTGACTCAGAATGGCACCGGGTCATCTTCAGTGATGGGTCCCACTTTTGTCTTAGTGGAGACAACAAAGGAATCCCTGTGGAGGCACCGAGGTCTGCACCAAGAAGGTTTCCTTCACCCCTACCGCAAAATCTGTAGGAGCTGTGTGAGAATATTCAGGCTGCATGGGATGGATTATCAGAGGACACCATTAGGAACCTCTACAAGGCAGCCCGACATGATACTGAGAGACACTAACCTCTGTATGTGTATCTTATTGCTCATAGTTTAAATGTATCATCACTTCTTGTTCCAGGTAACCTTTATCTTCCTTCCCAATAGCACTGCAATCCCACACTTCCTTCTGGGTGCAGCTGTTCGTTTGATGAAGAATGTAATAACAATGACAAAAACTATAATGACTTTTTTTATTATGTCTGTGATCTGTTTAGTACAGGGAAGTGTGACATAATGTGTCACAGTAGTGATAAAACATGGCCACGCTGACCACCCCTTCTGTAAACAAACCAGAGTCTCTATAATGAACTGCAGTTTCACATTAAACCACTGTAAATGACTCAGTTTAGACAATTTTGAAAATTTGGTGGAGTTCCCCTTTAAAGCCATAGTAACACAAGCAGCCTGTTCTAAGGTTTAAAGAGAGGCTGGAAGGCAGACATGCACATATGAATTAAGGCTGCCTTTGTTTTGTTGTTTGTTGTTTTGGGATGTAGAACCTCATTATAAGTGATACTCAGAGGATATGCGCTCTCTCTGCTCACCACCTGCTCACCTGCTCACCTGCTGAATGTTCATGAGGTTTCCAGCAGTACTAAAACAAAGCAGCAGCAGGTCGGTGAGCACTGGTCTGGTCAGGAAGCAGCAACCGAGAGAAGCAGCTGCCTGTTTGTAATGTGAGTAAACCATCAGATTCCCCTTAGAGCGCTGAGAAACAGCCTCCACAACAAACCCAGCTGTAGCTCGGCTCTGGAACAGGCGCTGCTTCAGAGGAGACCAGTCTACCTCAGACACACCAGCGAAACCGAGATTCGCGCGGACCCTGACTCACCTGCGGCTGTGTCAGCTGTGTGGTGTGAGGCTGAGGGGGAACTTCTCACCTCCGACTCCCAGAGCTGCTCCATTCAGCGGGTACTAGTGTCTCCGCGACTGTCGCTGGTGTTAAGAAGCATTCTGCCCCGTACAGCGGCTCTCTTTAGTGGACCCCAGCGAGCCCCAGTCTACCTGGCCGAAACTGCCGCTCCTCTCAGGTGTCGCTGGCCGCGTCATTTGATCCCCTCGAGCAAACCGGTTCGCCTTCGAGCGCCTAGGTGCTGCTCAGAGGGCGGGGACTGTCGGGGGCTGCGTTCAAATACTTCACTAGCTTACTCGCTCCCTTACTCGCTACCTGATATTCCACTACTATATAGTATATATTATATATATATACTATACTACATGATACTATACTGCACCGCACTATACTATACTATACTACACTACACTATACTACACTACACTATACTATACTGTACTGCACTGCACTGCACTGTACTGTACTGTACTATACTATACTATACTATACTACATGATACTATACTATACTGCACCGCACTATACTATACTATACTACACTATATTATACTGTACTATACTATACTACATGATACTATAATATACTGCACAACACTATACTATACTATACTGCACCACACTATACTATACTATAATATACTGCACCACACTATACTATACCATATCATGCACCACACTATACTATACTGTACTATACTATACTATACTATACTATACTATACTACACTATACTATACTATACTACACTACATGATACTATAATATACTGAACCACACTATACTATACTATACTGCACCACACTATACTATACTATACTATACTATACTATACTATACTATACTATACTATACTATACTATACTATACTATACTGCACCACACTATACTATACTATACTATACTATACTATACTATACTATACTATACTATACAGTCCATGCCATACAACAGCACACCATACTATACTATACTATACTATACTATACTATACTGCACCACACTATACTATACTATACTATACTATACTATACTATACTATACTATACTATACTATACTATACTATACAGTCCATGCCATACAACAGCACACCATACTATACTATACATATATCAAGCAACATCAACGGCCCCCTGGGGCAGAGCAAGCTAACTAGCTATATTCACTTCTAAAAAGGGAAATACCAACAACTTTATCAAATTTCCAGAGTTTGGTGTGAAATAGTTGATTGTAGAAACTCCGGAGGCTTTCCCCTTTAAGTAAGATGTTTAGTGACTACTTTTACTTCTGCTCTGTTTCAGTTACACCTAGGGAAATCAGAACACTGTGCTGGACACCGGCCCTGTGCAACCCAGCTCTGCGGTCACAGCTTGCCCTTTCCAGTGAGGGTGGGGAATTGTGTGGCTCCAGCATGGGCAGTGTTTGGAATCTAGAGTGAAAAGCTTCTTTATTATTGTCCTTCCTCCCTCTCCCTCCGCAAAAATGCTGAGCCAGTCGATATCGAAAGCAGTCCATGCTGCCATCGACATCCAACATCTCTTCCTACAGTAGAAAACACGTTCAGTCATATGAACAGGAGGAGGTTTGTAGTTGTACTGTCTAGCAGCAGTGGAAGATTCAAGACCCAGAATGCAAGAGATTATTGTCATATGCACAGAGAAACTTGCAGATGCACTCATTCGTACTCTGCATGAGGGTTCGGACTACAACCACTAACAGATGCAATATAAATACTGAGTACTAAATGAGGAAACATAAAAAAAGAGAAGAAAATTTATAATTTCATTTTTTGTGTGTGGTCAAAGAGCAGAAGAAAATCTGGTGGTCATGTGTGCATTTTCTGTAACGCTCTGGTGGTCAGTGTGTGTGCTGTAAGTTTCTGGTGGTCAGTCTGTGTGCAGGCAGCAGTCTGTAATGCTCTGGTGGTCAGTGTGTGCAGTCCTGTATGTCCTGGTGGTCAGGTAAGCAGTCTGTAACGCTCTGGTCAGTCTGTGGGTAAGCAGTCTCAATGTCTCGGTGGTGTGTACAGGTAAGCAGCATGTCCTGTGGGTCAGGTCTGTTCTGTTAAGCAGTGGTCATGTCCTGGTGTCAGTGTGTGCAGGTAAGCAGTCTGTAAGCTCTGGTGGTCTGTGCAGGTAAATGTGTACAGGTAAGCATGTCTGTCAATGTGGTCAGTGTAATGCTCTGGTGGTCAGTGTGTGCAGGTAAGCAGTCTGTAATGCTCTGGTGGTCAGTGTGTGCAGGTAAGCAGTCTGCAATGTCCTGGTGGTCAGTGTGTACAGGTAAGCAGTCTGTAATGTCCTGGTGGTCAGTCTGTGCAGTTAAGCAGTCTGTAATGTCCTGGTGGTCAGTCTGTGCAGTTAAGCAGTCTGTAATGTTCTGGTGGTCATTTCATAGGAGAGAGGACTGAGTATGAACTGCATTACTGGTCAGATGCTTGTGGCAGAGGAGGTAGGCGAGATAGAATGTCTGAGGAAGGTCCTTTGGGTAGAAACTGTTCCGTAACCTGGGTTTCCTCGATTTCACGCTCCTGTATCATCTACTAGATGGAAGAAGAGGTTGTGTTGGGAATGAGTTTTGTCCTTGATGAACTTGTGGGCCTTCCTGGGCCTCCTCTTTCCTGAGATAGTCTGAACACGAAGCATGTAGCATACATAAAGCATGTAGCCAAGTAAATAGAGATCCTCAAGGTAAAATACTCCTCCAGTGTTAGTAGAACCTCCTCCCTTCAGACCTCCACTGGAGTAACAGTACTAAAGTATTTACTTTCAGATGTACTGAAGTATGAAGAGTAACAGGAGCATGATTTATTACGGCTCTAATGTCTTATTGTCATTTCTGGAACAGGACTCTTCATCAGCTGAAGACACTCTAGTGTCACTCTCGGTCCACCAGTCTCTAATAGAAGCTCATTCATTCGACACTAAGCCCTATTCAAACAACACTGCCCTTCTATCAGCCTGCTTGTATAGCTCACTGCATATAATGTAAACAGATCGTCATCAGGACGATTTCTTTTCTGTTTCTAAGCCTACATATGAGGGTTTCATATCTGCTGATCCACAGAGATAAGATGCGCACAAAGCAGCTTTGTCTCCCCAGGTTATCGACTGCTGCATTTCCTGTCTGTGAATCACACAACAGTTCAAGACGTATGAAGTGCAAGCAGACCATTCACTCCGTCTATCCAGTTCCTAATCAGTGCTGCTTGAAGGTTTGTCTTCACGTTATCGTTCTGTGAATTTCTGCATTAAACAAATAACACTTAAAGGTATTTGGTTTTTAATCCAATTACTCAACCAAGAGATCCAACATTACACGCATGTGAACCTCTCGATACTGTCAGATCTGGAGATAACTCGGCTTAGGAGGCTCAGTCAATTTGATAACCATCAGGTGTTAGTGTGGCTGAACGTATCCTGAGAAACGTCTGGTTTTCTGAGGACCTCAGATAGCTATTTGCCAGCACTCATTAGCTCTCATTAGTAAGAAGTTCCAGAACCAGCAGCCATTCTAGAGCCTGCTGGAGCCCTAGGCAAAGAAAACAGAAGGACCCCCTTTAACCAGCCCTAAAGTTTTTGCACTTCTGTTATTTCCCATATAGAATTATAAACAATGTTAGGGAAAGTTAGTGTCTAGGGAGGGTAGATACTGATTATCACATTGGACCACATGGCGGCGCCAATCACTGGGCTCTTATAAACTGTGGGCTCAGCCGGAAATGGCGGCTGGAGCAACGGCGGGAAACCTTAGGGCATCGAAGATTGTGTTTGGGACCCTCTCTCTTATCTTCCTTTGGTGGACATCCTTCCCATCAACTGATAAAAACCTGAACGCTACCATGAATGGAGCTCGAGCTAGCCGGCCACAGGCTCATGGACTGAGCTGCCCCCACCTCTAAGGTGATTCGAGGACCCGGACAGGTGAGTTGGTCTCTCATTGGGCCCAACCAGTTAGGCACACACCTCTACGTAGGGGTCATCTACCACGACAAAGTGCAACACGTAGGGGCAGTGTGTCTTTGTCACAGTCAGGGGCAGGATCCTAATTAAAACCCTAGACAGTTTTTGTGGGTATGACCATTGGTTCCTGGGCTTGTGACAACCACATCAAAAAGCCCTGCCTGGTGGCAAGCAGCACCTTTGTCCGGAACAATTTGTAACCTGTACGGTAGGCAAACGTACAAATGGAGGACTGGTCATCCGAACGGTATGGCTTAAATGAGTGACTTGGTTTAACACTGCATTCCAGCAGAGCAGCTCATCCAGACTCTGAAACATGGTGGTGGCAGCGTCACCATTTGGGTCTGATAGTGTCTAAGTTGCTGTGCGCTGGAGCAGCCATCCAAACAAAACTACTGCATGACATAATAAAGACGTAGCCTGTTCTAGGAGATCTCAAAGAAGCCCAGGAAGACAAGTGGTCATGGTGCCACAACCACGCTAACACTGATTAAGATCGTACGGAACAATAGTACAGAGAAAGCCATAAGGGACATTTCTGCTTGTTTAGAGTTTGGTACTTTTGGAACTATATATAGCTATACGCTGAAAACGGGGACAGTCCCTGAAAAATGTGGACGGCTGGACCCTATTATACGGTGGTGGGTGACTGTCCTCATACAGCAGTCCATGGTTAATTAGCAGCGGTAGTATACGCTAACAGAGCTACAGTTACTGGCAGAAAAAAACATTCCATTATTGTTTATAATAAATAAAAAATGGGTATTCTTTTAGTATTTATTTTAATATACGTTAATAGAACCAGACTTGTTTCCAAGCAGTTTTGGGAATTTTTTTGTGGGTTCGTTCATCATGAAATTTCACCCAGTGTAAACAGCAGCTGCTGTGTTCAGATGT
>JAMWET010003855.1:32500-37500 GCA_024036415.1 Prochilodus magdalenae
TTACAGGACACCATTAGGAACCTCTACACCTCTATGCCGAGACGTCTGGCATGTAGGGTTAGCAAACATGGCGGCCCAATGCCATACTGAGAGACACTACTTTTGTATGTGTAGCTCAGTAAATATTCCCCATGTCAGTCTATATGTATCATCATGTATTCTTCCTGGCAACCTTTATCTTCCTTCCCAACAGCACCGCACTCCCACACCTCCTTCTGGGTGCAGCTACTCTTTTGATGAGGAGTGTACGTCGCACATCAGCTTTAGTTACTTCTCACCTTGATCCAAGGATGCAGTAAACATTCCTCTGCTGTCATTCTCTCACTGCAAAGAGAAAAGCCTCAGGTCAGTTATCAGTCCTCACACTGAACCCTGGAAATACACACACTTTGTTGAGGTTAATCGTTCAGTTACTTGGGATCTTTCATGAGCAGCTTTTCAATGAAGTCTTTGGCCATGTCGCTCGTCTGGCTAAAGTACTGGTCTTCAAATTCATACTTCATATCTACAATGTTCCTTAGTGTCTCCTCGTCTGAGTCCCCTTGGAAAGGAGACATGCCACTTAACCTGAAAGGGGAAGGAGTTCGTAATGGATGTGATGCCAGCATTATTATTATTAACAAACAAACAAACAAATAATCAAATAAATAAAAATGAGCTAATATATATATATTTTTTGTGAAACTTACAGTATGTAGGTGATAACGCCAATGCTCCTGTTAGAAAACACAAATACATATATATATATATTAGAGAGAGTCTGATATACAATACTACGTAGCCTAAACATCACACAGTTCCTTATAAAGCATAAAATAAACTCTTAAGAAATATGGTTCCTTAAGGGTTCTTTAGGAAGAACCATGAACACACAAAGAAAGCCTTTGTCCTTTGCATTGTGAAAGGGCTCCTCAAAGAAATACCTCTATATCGCACCAACACAGGCTCCTCTGTTTTAACAAGCTGACATCACGATCATAGCAGAACCCTTTTAGATGCTCTATAGAACACTTTTCAAAATGGTTCTGTGTATAGTAGAACCATCCATGGCACATTCTCCATCAACCCAAGAATCTGAAGAATCTGTCATAATGAAAAGGGTTCTTTGAGTGCTCACAACTCTACGCCTTTTTCTTCACTGACCGTTCTTTGCTTTGTGACAGGGGTCCTTCAGGGGTGAGCTTTTTTGAAAAGGTCTCTATATAGCACCAGAACTGGTTCTTCTATTTAAACAAGCTGCTCTATTTCAAAAACATTTGAGGCGTGGTGCTTTGTGGTGCGAGATAAGAGCCCCTTACAAAATGGTTCTGCATATAGAACCATCATAGAAACATTCTTGATCAGTCTGAAGAACTCCGTCATGTTGCAAAGAACCCTTTAATTGTGTAAAGGGTTCCTGAGTGTTTACAGTTCTATGTAGAACCATTTTCTTTACTGAAAAACACAAAGAACCCCCTGTGCTTTGCATTGTGAAAGGGAGAACCCTTTAAACTGATGGAGAATGAGCCTTTTTGGGAAGGGCTCTATAGAGCACCATAATGGGTTCTTCTATTCTAACAAGCTGACATCGTAACTATTACACTACTACTACTATACTCATCATACGAATTTCAGTTTATGGTTCATGTACAGGGGTTGGACAGTGAAACTGAAACACCTGGTTTTAGACCACAATCATTTATTAGTATGGTGTAGGGCCTCCTTTTGCGGCCAATACAGCGTCCGTTGGTCTTGGGAATGACATATACTGCGTCCTGCACAGTGGTCAGAGGGAGTTTAAGCCATTCTTCTTGCAGGATAGTGGCCAGGTCACTACGTGATGCTGGTGGAGGTTCGTCCTTGGTGGTATGCTGACATTACCCTGGATACCGTGGCTCTTGATACATCACAAAGACTTGCTGTCTTGGTCACAGATGCGCCAGCAAGACGTGCACCAACAATCTGTCCTCTTTTGAACTCTGGTATGTCACCCATAATGTTGTGTGCATTGCAGTATTTTGAGCAGAACTGTGCTCTTACCTGCTAACTGAACCTTCACACTCTGCTCTTACTGGTGCAATGTGCAATTAATGACCTCCCACACTAAAATCACAGGTGTTTCAGTTTCATTGTCCAGCCCCTGTATACTTCATGAAAATGACACAGTATAACTGTTGTTGGCTGTTGTCAGTCTTCCTACCCTGTCATGCTTACAGGTATGCGAACAGGTGTGAGAAGCATGTGGATCCACAAGATTAACCTATTGAAGGATTTGGGATTTCTATCTCCTTGAGTTACATGCAGTTACACTGAGTTACTACACTGCACCGTTTCTGCCTGAAAACTGTTAGCGCGCTGAACACGACGTGCCTCAAAAATAGCGCTAAGCATATTTTTGCACTTCACACATGGGTGCGGGTGTGAAAGGTTGCATCTCGCTGCTCTGCACGACACTGCGCAACGTGTCATACGGTACAGTCACAGCATTTGCCGTGAAACAGTCTTAATTTGCTGAGCAAACTGGTGAGTGAATGTGCACTGCGTGCCTTTCAGCTATGCTCCTCTGTGAGCTACAGTATGAATGTTGGCTATGCAATGGTGAGTTAACCATCAAACATTACACAGCTGTAATGGTTATTATGCTAACTGGCAAACCTCGAGAGAGGGCAGTCTCACTTCTGTGTGTAACTACTGACATCCGGCTACATGGAATCTTAAATCGTGCCTTATTACTAGCTTAGGGCTTTTAGAATAAAAGTGAAGACATCAAACTATAAACTAGCACTCATGCAATTATGCAGTCCACCTTAAACACCTCCAGAATGGAGCTTTACAGGAGGATGAACCAGCTTTCTTAACCTGCAGTGGAGCTGATATAGAACAAGGTTTATTACTAAGCAGGTTTGGAGCAATTCTATTGGTCGGTCCATCATGAATATTCATTAACCTGAAAGGAGAACTAGAGCTTTTACACTGTGCAGAAAAAGAGATCAGAGTTTTTACACCACTAAATATATATTAGAGGTGGAGATATGGAGGAGTATCATACTGGGGTACATCAAGAGTGTATGTGGTGTATCAGGATATGGACTGGTACAGGCTCTCTTTAGGTGAAGTGTAAGACTGTAGAGTCTTTAAGACCACCAACAACGTCCAAACTTTTGACTGGTATTGCATATGCATATATATTTGCATTTATATCTATGCATACTACCTTAAATATAGTTTGTGCTATAAAATTTTAGTTTGGTTGCACCATTTGACTTACTGGTTGTGCCGCCTGACGTTTTAAGATACTATCAAATTAAACAGGCATCTGCTTAGACACCCGTTTATTCTGAAAGCTGAAAGCTGATTACACATTTTCTTGGTTTTGCTAATAAGGCTGTGCCCCCTGACCTGGTAAGCCCACCCATTCGAAACATATGACTGTGAAGAAAACTCTGTGAAGGGTGACAGACTTTGGCATTGCACCATAAGGGTCACACAGTCACTTATTTTCCCTGACATTTGAGGAAGTAAGAACACAGATTTTTCAGGGAGTTGAGAAATAAAGCTGCCTCACAAACCTAAAATCTCATCACCAAAGGAATAGTTGTACCCAGAAGGAAGTGTGTGAAACTGTTATTGGGAAGGAAGATATTAATTGATGATTAATTTAGACTGATATGATTAATATTTACTGAGCTACACATACAGACGTCATGTCTTTCAGTAAGGTGTTGGGCCACCAGACATCTCAGCATGGAGCTGTAGAGGTTCCTAAGGGTGACCTGTAATAATGCATCCCATACAGCTTAAATGTTTTCACACAGTTCCTGCAGATGGTGCAGTAGGGGTGGAGGAGGAGTGACACCAGGGCCTCTGATGCATCAATACAACCCATTCATCTTGGTGCTGACCACAGTGCTTCGGATTCATTGGTCGTCTCCACCAAGACAAAAGCGGGACTCGTCACTGAAGATGAACTGCTGCCATTCTGGGCCACTCCATGACAGTCTGGCACGACACCATTCCAGTCTTTGGTGACGTTGACGTGGTGTTCAGGGCAGTCGTCATAACAGACTGTGTGCATGAAGTCCTGCGTGGTGCAGCCGTCTGCCAATGGTGCTGCCATTAACAGGATGACTCATGGAGGCATCGCTGTTCGCTGAATGTCTGCAGTCATGGCTGTTGGGTCAGTCTGGTACAGTGATAATCCATCCTTGCTTACGTCACATGCACGATTCATTCCTGTTGGCGGATTCCTTCTGGGTGCAACTATTTTTTTGATGAATAAAGATAATGCACTGTCATGTGACCCATAGACAAACTACTTCATTCATGTGGGAATGAGGGGGATGTTCCATAAAGAGCCTAAGCTGTCTGAGATGGTGCGTGCTGCTTACCACATGTCAGAGGCTGTACTCAGGGGCTCATAGTTTATCACCTCAGGACCTGAAACAATCAAAACGAAAGAACAAAAGACAAGTTTATGGTGGGGGGAGGGGATTGACAGAAAGGAAGACAGAGAAATAGAAAGATAAAAGGCCGAAAGAAGAACAAATCATTAAAACCAAGTGCAGTATTACGACAAATCCAGACAGTCACACAACAGCCCTGCCAATCATTCAGCATTCTTTGGATCGCTACGTTCGTGGGAATTGGTGAGCTGTCTCTGCAGCCTGCTATTGTAACAGCTTCCTGTTGAACGAGCTCTCTCTGGTAAGGCTTTGAGGTTACAATGCTGTCCTTACTACAACACCTCTAGCTTTGCTACATCCTGTCCTAAAACCACAACTTGCTACTGGAGACCTAACGAGCACAGACCACATAGCATGGCGCAACGTTCTGAGAATGATTGCGATAGCCTGTGTGTGTTCCCCCCTACCTCAAAAGCTCAACACAAAGCGCTGGCTTAGCTTCCCACCAAGGCCAATACGCGCTCATTACAGCCATGGTGCATGCCTGAATCACCACAGGGGTACGTCAATCGAACATGCTGTTATTGCTAAACAGACTTACATGGTATCTTACACTGT
>JAMWET010003855.1:42500-147500 GCA_024036415.1 Prochilodus magdalenae
AGTGAGAGAGAGGTAGGGAGTGATAGAGAGAAAGGTAGGGAGTAAGAGAGAGGTAGGGAGTAAGAGAGAGTTAGAGAGAGGTAGAGAGTGATAGAGAGAGAGGTAGGGAGTACGAGAGAGTGAGAGAGAGGTAGGGAGTGATAGAGAGAGAGAGAGAGAGGTAGAGAGTGATAGAGAGAGAGAGGTAGGGAGTAAGAGAGGGCGAGAGAGAGAGGTAGGGAGTAAGAGAGGGCGAGAGAGAGAGGTAGGGAGTAAGAGAGAGTGAGAGAGAGGTAGAGAGTGATAGAGAGAGAGGTAGGGAGTAAGAGAGGGCGAGCGAGCATAGTAGAGTGATGGAGAGAGCGCTGTAGGGAGTAAGAGCGAGGGGCGCGAGAGAGAGAGGGTAGGGGAGTAGAGAGAGCGTGAGAGAGCGGTAGAGAGTGATAGAGAGAGGAGGTAGGGTAGTAGAGGGCGAGAGGGAACGAGCCGAGAGGTAGGGTAGGGATATAAGAGAGAGTGAAGAGAAGGTAGAGAGTGATAGAGAGAGAGGTAGGGAGTAAGAGAGAGAGGGATTGTGTACATTTACCTGCAGGTTATAAATTACTAACAACAACACACAAAACAGGGTCTTGTTCACACCGGTATGCAAACGCCCCTCCTCAGTGCTCAGCCATGCACTACTGAGGTGGTCTCTGCAGGGTGTATCAGCCCGTCATGGTTCAGTGCTTATCAGTGCATCCAAGCAATAACAATGATGCATTTAAATCTTGCATATATAAAACATGAAATTACAATGTACAGTTCATAACCTTGTATTTCACACTGGCGCTGCAGGGCACTCAGGCTATGTCCCTCGGGCTGTAAGCTCAGCTCCTCATACATCATATCTCATACATCATACATTCAGGAAACCCTATGAAAGCGATCCCACCCCTGCTAAAAATACACAGCATAAACAGTTTTTAACAGCATGCTGGTCTAAGCTGGCCTATGCTGGTTAATGCTGCTTTGGAGCTGGTTAAGCTGGTCAGCCAGTGATGGGAGTTAATATGCTGGTTGACTAGCATATCATTATCCCAAACATGACATATGCTACGTTTGCTAGTGATCAGCCATTCCAGTATATCCTGGTTGTCCTAGCAGGGAGGGAGGCACTGCCAAACATCATGGGAAGGACGGACAAAACAAGGAGAGGGGATTTCAATAGGAACACCCTTCGTCTCGGCTAGGCTAGCTTCAATGATAGAGTTGCCAAGTGTGCAGGATTTCCCTGCATTGTTCAGGCTTTTGTTCTGTCCAGGGAAGCATCCCTAGACACAGGCTGTCTAAGAATCCACACATTTTCATATTTCAGGATTTCTTTTGAGGTTCACGTTGTGTTTTCTTTTCACTTATGCCTACCTTGGGAGTAAAGGGAGTAAGAGAGAGGTAGGGAGTAAGAGAGAGTGAGAGAGAGGTAGGGAGTAAGAGAGAGAGAGGTAGGGAGTAAGAGAGAGTGAGAGAGAGGTAGGGAGTAAGAGAGAGTGAGAGAGAGGTAGGGAGTAAGAGAGAGTGAGAGAGAGGTAGAGTGATAGAGATAGAGGTAGGAAGTAAGAGAGAGGTAGAGAGTGAGAGGTAGAGAGTAAGAGAGTGAGAGAGAGGTAGAGAGTGAGAGGTAGGGAGTAAGAGAGAGTGAGAGAGAGGTAGAGAGTGAGAGGTAGAGAGTAAGAGAGAGTGAGAGAGAGGTAGAGAGAGAGAGGTAGGGAGTAAGAGAGAGTGAGAGAGAGGTAGAGAGTGATAGAGAGAGAGAGAGAGGTAGGGAGTAAGAGAGAGTGAGAGAGAGGTAGGGAGTAAGAGAGAGTAAGAGAGAGCAAGAGAGAGGTAGGGAGTAAGACAGAGAGAGAGAGGTAGAGAGTGATAGAGAGAGAGGTAGGAAGTAAGAGAGAGTGAGAGAGAGGTAAGGAAGTAAGAGGTAGGGAGTAAGAGAGAGTGAGAGAGAGGTAGAGAGTGAGAGGTAGGGAGTAAGAGAGAGTGAGAGAGAGCAAGAGAGAGGAAGGGAGTAAGAGAGAGAGAGAGGTAGAGTGATAGAGAAAGAGGTAGGAAGTAAGAGAGAGTGAGAGAGAGGTAGAGAGTGAGAGGTAGGAAGTAAGAGAGAGTGAGAGAGAGGTAGAGAGAGAGAGGTAGGGTGTAAGAGAGAGTGAGAGAGAGGTAGAGAGTGATAGAGAGAGAGCAGTAGGGAGTAAGAGAGAGAGAGAGAGAGGTAGAGTGATAGAGAGAGAGGTAGGGAGTAAGAGAGAGTGAGAGAGAGGTAGAGAGTGAGAGGTAGGGAGTAAGAGAGAGTGAGAGAGAGGTAGAGAGTGAGAGGTAGGGAGTAAGAGAGAGTGAGAGAGAGAGGTAGGATAGAGAGAGAGGTAGGAAGTAAGAGAGAGTGAGAGAGAGGTAGAGAGTGAGAGGTAGGGAGTAAGAGAGAGTGAGAGAGAGGTAGAGAGAGGAGAGGTCGGGAGTTGTAAGAGAGAGTGAGAGCGAGGTAGAGAGTGAGAGGGTAGGGAGTAAGAGAGAGTGAGAGAGAGGTAGAGTGTGAGAGGTAGGGAGTAAGACCGAGTGAGAGAGAGGTAGAGAGTGAGAGGTAGGGAGTAAGAGAGAGTGAGAGAGAGGTAGAGAGTGAGAGGTAGGGAGTAAGAGAGAGTGAGAGAGAGGTAGAGAGTGAGAGGTAGGGAGTAAGAGAGAGTGAGAGAGAGGTAGAGAGTGAGAGGTAGGGAGTAAGAGAGAGTGAGAGAGAAAGACTTTGATTAGTTCAGATTCAATTAGGCCTCATTGTAAGGAGAACTGTCTGGGAAAGAGGCACTTCTGAATCGTGAGTCGTTGATACTGATATTAATATCCAGATATAAAGGCAAACGTATCACTGAAGAGATGCTCATTCATGATCACTGAAGACTTGTGTGTGTGAGTTATAGATAGCTAGATTTTACTCACTGAGCATTCGGTTGTATGCAGCTGTATGCAGCTTGGCATCCCAGTGACATGCTTCATTGATTTTCCACGCCTGTCATACGCCTATATAACATTAGAGCATGTACGTCTGTAAACGCACTGGAGGGGATGGTTAGATCATTGATGGTAACCCAACTCCTTTAATGTTGAGTAAGTACAACGATATGGCAATGTGGGAACATACAGCTATTTCCCATGACATTTCAATGAGGGAACATGGGCAATCTGGGAATATACAACCCTGGGAAGACAGGGATAACCTCGTCTCACCCTCTCACAGCTGTTTCTGCCATTTCTCAAATGTGGATGACAGGGATACACCAGGTGAGACCTTTCGAGGGGGTTCATTTCTTGGCTGCACTCAAAGAAGCCTATAATGCAGTGCAGGTGTCCTAACAGCCAGGATAGGTGGAATTCCAACCATGTATTCCTGGCTTAGTTAGACACAGCTAGAGTGAGTAGGCAACATCTCACAGATTTTGGGGCTTCAGTTGTGACAGGTATCCACCGCTCTCGAGTTACAACACTCAAAAGACAGGTCATTGTGGGACGGTGGTCTTTAATTCTGCCTTCACGCAGCCTGTATCCTATAAGCTGCCCTGTCACTTACATAACTCCATCTTAACTACATCTGGTCCAGCCCATCAGGGAACTGGGAAGAGAGTGATTAGCAGGAGCTGGAGATTAGCTGTGGTTGGAACTAGGCTCTGCAGGAAGGTAGCTCTCCAGGAAGAGTGTTAGAGACCACTGGTGTGGGATGATAATCAAAGAACCAGCGTACACACACACACACCCACACACACACACACACACACACACAAAGCCATGTTTATACCATACAGGCTGCCCAGCGTCCGAGGCTGCTCCATGGAGGCTGTGATTAAAGCGTGTTTACAGCTGGAATGAATGTTGAGACTGAGCAACGACGGATGAACAACAGGGTGGGACAAGAGCCCGAGTGAGAAGCGCACACTTGCTCCCTCACTTAGTTCCTTCACATACACTAGCAGCCAAAAGTTTGGATACCCCTATGCATAGGATTTGATTCATCTTAACTGCTTTCCACATTTTGGAATAATATGCAGACTTTGGAAAAGCAAAATAACACATGGGATTATACAGAAATCGTGTTCTTTATTCCAGCCTAAAGATGAGTTCTTGCAGAAAACCATTTGCTGCACTGTGCGGTCAGACAGCACCATTCATTTATTAACTGTCCAGCTGAAACAGACATTAAAGGAGCGGTGTGTGATCTCTAGGTTTTGTTTTGCTTTAAATTTTTCGTGATTTTTGATGCTAAATAATAAATATTTTTCAACACTTAGGTTCTCAAATGTCATACCATACAAAATGTAGGAGTTCTAGCTATTTATTCTACCCACCAAGCGGTTCTACCCAACATGCTCATGTCATTAGTACATTTCAGCATTTCCAAGTTATTAAAGTTCGTCAATGTCAATTTAGTTCAGACTATATAATAATCACTACTACCCCACTAATCCGCTGATTTAGATTCAGAACATCCCAATCCTTTTAATACGGGAAACATTTTCTGTTTAGCATATTCACCAGGTTCTTGTTTAAAGTTCCCCACTCCACCTTAAATTGGTGGAACTCGAACAAGAAGCTGTAGAATAAAAAGCTGAACTTCAGTGTCACAGTTCCTGATGAGGAGATATAAGCTATCAAGCTATTAAGACCACCTGGAGTTTTATGCATTGAGCTACTGATATTTCAGTACTATGGTAGGACAAGGATTCCGTCTACGTCTTACAGTGAGTGCTATAGGGCAACCAAATTCAAGCTGCCACTTCAGTGTAAAAACGTCTCTCTACAGTCTGGTTTGTGGACAACTGTAGAAACGTGGTGGTGGCAGTCTCTGTTGAAAGACCAACTTTAAACAGTTTTCTATATTACATTCCCTTTCTGATAATGGATCCCTGGTAAATCTTACATACCGCTCCTTTAAGTACAAGTTATCTGAAACACACGAACTTCAGCTTCAGTATTTAGCCAGACACAGAAACACCTATGCATGTTTCAGAACTGAAGCAAAGTGGAGCCTGATTTTCAATCCTCTTTAAAGATAAAGGCTTTCAGCGCAGTCTATCTGATGGGGACAGTTGTGGTGGTCTCAAAGGTCTTGTGGGCATTATCTGTGGCTGATATTTTCTCTTCACCTTTTAGGAAACTGCATTTTTTGTAATATACTTTCTATCCATTAATGTTTCATGTTACATAAGCAAACACACCTAATCTCGTCATAACTTGTGTAATTGTGTTTAGACTTGATTTTTAAAAGTGTGAGTGATGCAGGCTACTGAATATACACTCATCATCAAAAGAATAGCTGCACCCAGAAGGAAGTGTGGGATAGTAGTGCTATTGGGAGAGAAGATAAAGGTTACCAGGAACAAAAGATAATGTTAGATTTAGACTGATATGATCAATATTTATTGAGCTACACATACAGAAATAGTGTCTCTCAGACATCTCGGCATGGAGATGTCTAATGGTTCCTGCTGATGGTGCGGTAGGGGTGAAGGAGGAGTGACACCAGGCCTTCTGGACGTGTGACACTGTTCATCTTGGTGCTGACCATGGTGCCTCCACACACAGATTCGTTGGTCGTCTCCACTAAGACAAAAGCAGGACTGGAGATGACCAGCTGCCATTCTGAGTCACTCCATGACAGACTGGCATGACACCATTTCAGTCTTTGGTGACAGTGATGTGGTGTTAGGTACAATTGTTGTAACGGTCTGCATGCATGACGTCTGCCAATGGTGCTGGCACTAACAGGATAACTCATGAAGGGCATTACTGCTCACTGAATGTCTGCAATTGTGGCTGTTGGACCAGTCAGGTACAACGATGAGGCCAATCCCTGTCTATGTCACATGCATGGCCGAGCGTGAAACTTGAAGCGTTTGTATATTCTATGTTAAAGCTACATACCAAGTTTCATTCCTGTCAGTTGGTTCCATCTGGGTGCAGATATTTGTGCAACTAGCCTTTGGATGGACATTTTTCATTTGTGTGTATATTTTTCAGCTGTTTGTGGTTTTGTTTAGCTCTTTATCACACACACACATGTGCCTCTACACTCTAAAATCTGTTACAGCATGTTGATAAGGACTACCTTTAGCAATTTCATCTTCATACATCACACACACACATACACACACACACAAACACATAGGCATACAGACCCACACAACACCACACAACACCACACACACACACACACACACACACAGAGAAAAACACACACACACACACATTATAACATACATACATTACATACACACACACTCACACACACACACACACACACATACACACACATATACAGACACAAACACACACACACACACATTACATACACCACATGCCACACACACACACACACATACACACAAATACACACACATACACTATACATACACATTACACACACACACCACACGCCAAAACACACACACACACATCACACACACAACAAAACACAAACACACACACACATACAAACACACATACACCATACACACATCACACACACCACACCATACACACACACACACACACACACACATACACACACACGCACACAGGCACACACACACACATACACATACACACACACACATATACACACACACGCACACACACACGCACACACACACACACATACACACACACGCACACACACGCACACACACGCACACACATACACACACACACACTGGGGGTTTTTCCATTTACATACACCTGTTCTTCAAAACTCAAACTCAGACTTTCACCTCAGTAACCAACAAAACCATTTTGACTTTTTCAGTTTCAGTTTTAGTGCTGCAATTTGCATTTCTGTTCCATTTGGACCAGAACGACGTATGTGCAGCAACCGCTAATATTTATTGCGTGTCTGCAAAGGCAAACAGTGCACACAAACCCACACAGACACTAGCACCGGGGGGAAACAGAGACCAAATGAACATGTTACATTAATGCGATATTTTTTTGTATAGATAATGTATTATTTAATGAAGATACTTCATTAACATTCTTTTAATAAGCCCATTTACAAGAATGTCTAATCTCTGTGTGTGGAACTGTGTGTGGAACTCACATATCTTGGTAATCAGCTAGAACTATTTCTGCGTAATGCATTTAAAACACATTTCTTCTATATATTGATTATCTGTGCATTGGCGCTGACCATGGTGCCTCCACACACGGATTGGTCGGTGGTCGTCTTCACCAAAAGTGGGACTCGTCACTGAAGATGACCTGCTGCCATTTTGAGTCACTCCATGACAGTACGACTCCATTGCAGACTTTGGTGACGTTGACGTGGTGTTAAGGACAGTCGTTGTAACTGTCGGTCTGCATGTAGTCCTGTGTTGTGCGGCCGTCTGCCAATGGTGCTGCTACTAACATGATGACTCATGGAGAACATCACTGCTCACTGAATGTCCATAATCATGGCTGTTGGGTCAGTCAGGTCCAATGATAAGGCCCATCCTTGCTTCTGTCACATGCGTGTCCGAGTGTGAAACTAAATCATTAGCATGTATCACAATGTCAAACCTACCCACCAAGTTTCATACCTGTGGGTTGGTTCCTTCTGGGTGCAGCTATTTGAAGGGGTGAGTGTATACAAGCTCTGAAAGGACTACTGGATGTTCCCTTGTTGTAGCAGTTTTGAAGGCGCTTTAGAGAGTAATGCACACCTGACCAACACAAATACACACAACACACAACGACACCACGAAATAAAGAGCTGTACCGATATACTGTGGAGTTCCACACCAGGCTCCTGTACTCTTCTCACTGGGGTGAGACGCTGAGGTCCAGGCAAAAATCAATTATCTAAAATGTGTCTGGGGACTTCGACCCCTTTTATTCCTAAGACAGCATGCTGTTCTCTGGCTGTTTAAAAAGAAAAGAGAGAGAGATTAGAGATGATTTGCAGCATAATTTTCTCTATTTTCCTCATCATTAAAGCCAGAATGTGCGTGCAGTACAGTAACAGTGTTGGTTAAAGATCAAGGCTTAATGCTGGGTTTCAAAACAGGGGATCAACTGAGAAATGGTAGTAACTCTGTGACTACCAGATGCTGAAAGCATTTAGGAGCGATAAGTCAAGGGCATGTTTTACCGCTGACAGCGTCCTGTAAATCAGCATGTTTTTGTTTTATGCCCTGCCATAAATCTGACCATATAAACCTAACTGTAGGGACCTGCAGCGTTGTTTACAGCCCTTAATCTTCACCACAGTTGAAACAAAGTTAGATGCTCTTGTGTTGTAATCACTGGTCATACACAGGCTAAGATGCGAACCCCCTTCAACATGACCCAGGCAGGCTATCACAGTAATGGACACATACAAAAGACAACCAGAGCTTTAGTATTAATTTAGTATTTAGTTTTTAGGATCATTTTTTCAGTATTAATTAGTTTTTTACTACCTAATCATTTTGAAAACCTGATTTTGAAAATTATGGCACACAGGGATCATTCTTCAAAGCACACTTCAGATTCACAACCAGTGCTGGACTGCAGTTGAGTTAACAAGGAGAACCCCAAGGTAAATTAGTCCTCCAGTGTCAGTAGAAGCTTCTCCCTTTAGACCTCCACTGGAGTAACAGTACTAACGTATTTACCTTCAGATGTACTGAAGTATGGAGAGTAACAGGAGCATGGTTTATTATGGCTCTAATGTCCTATTATCATTTCTGGAGCAAGACCCTTGTTTACAGTCCACCAATAGTCAACATCACCGCATTTGTGACGCCTACCAGCTAATCATGATGGTGTACGTATCTATCCATGGTTGTTCACCCTCGTTCATCTTAGCTGCTTACCATCAACGCCTCTATTTTCACTTATACCTTATTTCCTCCTTATTTCTCCAAAGGAAAAATCCCAACAACTAGGGGTGCAAAGATGAACTAGTTGGCTAACATCGACGACCATATCATTTTGCAGCTGATTTAAAGAGTGATTTCCTTCACTTCCCCTCGATAGGCAGCAGAATGCACTGTTTACATTAAAACATTTCATTTAGATTGATTTTTATTTATTTATTTGATTAAGAGAAAAAGGAGTTTCTATAGTCTTTACTATTAACAGCACTGCTGTGTCTGGTACACTCGCACCAGCACAACACACACTAACACACCACCACCACGTCAGTGTCACTGCAGTGCTAAGAATGATCCACCACCCACATAATACCTGCTCTGTGGGGGTCCTGTGGGGGTTCTGACCATTGAAGAATAGGGTAATACAGTATACAGAGAAACAGATGGACTACAGTCTGGAACTGTAGAACTACAGAGTGTCCTATATGGTCAGCGGAGCTGATACAATGAATAAACAGTGTAGATATATTGAGGTGGTTTTAATGTTATGGCTGATCGGTGGATGCTAAACTTAAAACAATGAACGCTGGTTAGAAATTTTGTCTCACAGAACGCCAACATGTCATGTGACACAGAAACCCACTCACTGGCTGGTTAGGATGCCAATTATTCGATTTCTGTCTTCTGGCAGCTCATTTTGTACATATGCCCCCTTGTATAGTGTTTTATCACCCAGGTCAAACAAGGCGCTGTAGAAGCATTGGTTTGTTACAGGTGCCATGAAGAATGACATGTGTTTGGTCTCCTGGCAGGAAAAAGCAGTGAAAACATCTCCAAATTCCACCCTCAGATACTTGTGAGCACATGCTAGTATGAGATGTCTCTACATCACAACTACAACTTCCATCACTTCTAGTTGTGGCTAGTATGAGTAGTTTCATACCCCACCCCATGCAAGCTCAAAACTTGGCAGGTGTCAGTTGCGGAATACCATCAATTCAGGTCAAGTGGAAACAACAACACAGCCACCGCTCCCGAAAGCTACTGTTAATGTCCGTAAAGTATTTTGATTACGCTCCCTGGCCTTAATTCCCTAGAGTCTGTTTCACTATATAGCAAGTAAGCTCACCGGACAAACAAAACGAGTCCCAGTGACTAAGACGTACCTAGTTACAGTGTAATGTAACTCCACCAGCACAAATAACAGGTCAGACATGGACTTAGGCATGGAAGTGGACAATGTTTCTGGCATGTAGGCCACCATTCAATGTTACCTAAAGTCCCACACTAAAGGGAATTGTGCAGTTGGGCACCAGACATTGGGTGGATGCTTCACACTTACAACTGCAGATTTAGACAATACTTCTTTCACATATAGGTGCTGTATGGGACACACCAAATGCAGTAACGCCTTTTTAAGCCAATCATTAACTATCTCGCCTCTGGAGCCATTTCCACACCATGTTTTTTAGATTAAGAACATTCTACTGCACTGTACCACCATCCGACTCAAATCTACTTAAACCCGTCACTCACACCCTGCAGGTATTTATAGCCACCTATTTTCATCCTCGTGCAGCGCTCAATCTGCAGGGAGCCTATTTGGCTGGTCTGCCCTAGCTACCTACCCCACCTTGTGTTTTTTTTTTATGTGAACACTGTGTGTTCAGGAATAATTTGGTGTTGGTAAAGTGTCATGTCATATACTGGGTGTTTAGTGGAGTGTGAAAAAATAGGGTGCGTTAATTTTTAGTATTACGTTTTGTTTTTATTCAGAGTCTCTGAGATCTGCTTAATGGTCCACTGTGGTCAGACGCGCAAAACCCTGACGCTGATGGTTTTCACTGCTGGTCCACCCTTTGATCACCCCAGATTATTGTACTGTGAGCAACATTTAACTAGTTTTTAGTCTCTGCAAACAGATTTATAATTGTGAACCATTTTTATTTTACAAATTAAACAAAGACAAATATTACAAACAATTGAGAGGATAAAAATATGAACTTAGCATGATCAAAAGTGATTTTATGCTCTCCTCTCCCAAAACCAAACAATTGTTTCGCTGTACGTACTTAAAATGATTTACTAAGCTCATCTGTAAAACTATAACAACACATGCAATATATGAACAATACATTACCGGGATCTGACCAATATTGCGATTGATTATTAAATTGGGGTCCAGATTATTGTTGGGCCAAGAATACCAGTGTATCTACTTTCATAGGCTCGAACATAGCCAGACTGTCATTTAATTATTTCATGAACAGCATATTGCAATTTTGATTTAATTTCCCCACTAAAACGTAGGATAACATTTTAGATAGTTTAGGCTGTGATTTTATCAAACTGCTCTTCTAATTTGAAGACTGTACCTTAAACAGCTTTCAATATAAAATCAATTTAAATTTTATTGCATTTTAGACAAAATGGCGTAATTTAAGACTTTTTATTTTATGCTCTGTTTTGGTGGGTCGGCCAAAAAATGCTAAGCAAAATGCTAGTGGGCTGCCAGCTTAGTGTGCCAAACAGGTTAGGTGCCACTATTCTCCTGTGACCAAGGATGCCGTGTTAACGTTCTGTCCATTTTTTTAGCACGAGTAAATATGGAATTATGGCAAGAACAGCAAACCTGCATGCATAAATAATGCAGCAGACTTGACAGAAAATGCACAGCGGTTAGCTCTGAACTTTTATGGTTCCATAAAACAGATGCTAACACACCCACTTAACAGAGTTTATACACTTCATATTCTCTTTATAACTGTACTCTGCCCTCTCTAAAACATGCTGAGCAGGAAACAGAAAGCTAAGAGGCTAACAGGGTCACTAGAACAGGCTAAGCAGGAAGCAGAAAGCTAACAGGCTAACTAGAACAGGCTAAGCAAGAAGCAGAAAGCTAACAGGCTAACAGGCTCACTAGAACATGCTAAGCAGGAAGCAGAAAGCTAACAGGCTAACAGGCTCACTAGAACAGGCTAAGCAATAAGGAGAACGCTAACAGGCTAACAGGTTCACTAGAACAGGCTAAGCAGGAAGCAGAAAGCTAACAGGCTAATAAAAGTCCAATTTTAAGCTTTCAAAGAAAGAGTGACCTAAAAACTGAGATGTACAAAGTAGAGAACAATAATTACATATCTGCTACAAACTTAAAATCTCTGTATTTAAACCAGAACTGACATCAGAATTCAGCCTAGCACTGAGCTAATTCCGTTAGCTTGATGCTAACAGGCCATAGAGAACATACACTTATCATCAAGAGAATAGTTACACAATAGTTCACCCAGAAAGAATGAAATGACAGGAATAAAACTTGGGGGGTAGGTTAGACATCGTGGGACATTCAAGTTTAATGCCACCTATGTGACTTAAGCAAGGACGGACCTTATCTCTGTACCTGACTGACCCAACAGCCATACTGAGAAAACCTTACCTCTGTATGTGTAGCTAAAAAAAAAAAATTCCCATATTAGTCTAAATTTAGCATCATTTACTGTTCCTGGTAACCTTTATCTTCCTTGCCAATAGACCTGCAGTCCCACACTTCCTTCAGGGTGCAAGTCTTCTTTTGATGATGAGTGTATAAGAAGCATTATTATCATGGTGCTGTGTTCGAGTTTTTTTTACAGTAGGTACTGCAGTGCAATGGTATTGCTATACGGTTTCTGCCTGTACTTGACTCTCAGTGTAAACACAAGTAACAGTTTCAACTTTGTTTCTGTTTATGATTTATGAATCGATGTCTCAGAGAAATTCAAATTTGTGAATTTTGTATGACCACTCCATCACGCCAATCAGTCACATTTGAAGCTCTGTTAATGCGAGGACTGCCATCTCGGAATACAGGGATAGGAATGTTCCTCTGTCAGATAATGAGCCAAAGGCAAAACCTGGTGGTCCAGCAGCTCAATGTCAGCATTGCGGTTCACATTTATCCCAGCGCTCACTGGGCAGAAGGCAGGAAATATACTCACGCACACACACACTGTCACACACACACACACACACACACACACACACAAACACACGCACTCACACACACACTCACACACACACACACACACACACACACACACACACACAGTCACACACGTGCACACACGCACACTCACACACACGCACACACACACCTAGCACGCACACTCACACACGCACGCACGCACGCACTCACAAACACAAACACACACGCACACACACACACGCCCACTCACACACACTCATACCTAGGGACCTCTCCAACTCCAAATGAGCAAACTCACTAACATAACATACATAAAACGTGTCATATTTTAGGTTGCTAGGCTGCTAGCCATATGACCAATTCAGAATATCTTCCAAATCAGCCCAAGGAGATTTGAGTTGATGATCTGAGCCGATGATCTAAGCCACTGCACTCACCTTCAGGTCAAAGTGGGCGATCTGTTTGCTGTGCATGAAAGCAACTCCCTTCAGAATCTGCTTCATGAACTCGATCGCTTCGTTCTCCATCAGGTTCTCCTTCTCTGCGATGAAGTCAAAGAGCTCTCCACCGCGGATACTAAAAGAGCGAATGGAAATAGAACCGTTAAAGGCTTTCAGGAAGAACAAACAGCACATGAGCTGTCTTCTGAATGTGTAGCTCGGAATCTACTGGAGTGCATCCAACAGAAAAGACAGTGATGGAGGAAACATGGAGGCACACATGAAGGTCCAGGTCCACATGCTGATCCATTGTACTACTACCACAGTGGACCAGCACTCAGCCCAAAGGCTTAAAGGGGTTAAAGAGGACGTTCACAGAGACCCTGTTCACACCTGGCCACTTGATGTGACTAGTAACTGGATTGTTTCCTGATAAGATTTTAGCCACACAGTAGTTATCAGGACTGAAATCTGATTCCTGTTTCGGGCGGAATATGCAAATCCAGCACAGTAGTTTCTGTCCATTTCACTATCTAGCATTTTGTCATCTAGTCACCAACCATATGCATCCTCCATGTTCATCTTCCTCATCAACACAGATCACATGCTCAGTGGTGTACTGCATGGGGAAAAGTTTGGGTTGTACTAAGAGGGGATTTGGTTGTACCGGGAGTATTTTATAGGTTTTAACTGGGGAGGGGCTTTTGGTCATTAGCTGTGACGGACTTTGGGGATGTACTAAGAAGGGTTTCCCTTGTACTGGGAGGAGTTTCGGATGTACTGAGTGAGATTTCCAATATACTGGGAGGAGTTGGGTTCTACTGGGAGGGGTTTTGGTTGGACTGGGAGAAGTTTTGGTCATACTGGGAGGAGTTAGGGTTGTACTGGGAGTAGTTTTGATTGTACTGTGTGGGGATGTGGTTGTATTGGGAGAGGTTTGTCATACTGGGAGGAGTTTGGGTTTGGAAAAATTGGTGGGTGTGTGTTTGAGGGGGGGGTGTTTGGGGGGGTAAGGAGGAGAGAGTGTGTACTGAGTGAGATTTCCATTATACTGGGAGGAGTTTGGGTTGTATTGGGAGGGGTTTTGAATGTACTGAGAGTAGTTTAATTGTATTGGGAGGGATTTTGGTTGTATTGGGAGGGGTTTTGTCATAGTGGGAGGAGTTTGGGTTGTACTGAGTGAGATTTCCATTATACTGGGAGGAGTTTGGGTTGTACTGGGAGGGGTTTTGAATGTACTGGAAGTAGTTTATATTGTATTGGGAGGGATTTTAGTTGTATTGGGAGGGGTTTTGTCATAGTGGGCGGAGTTTGTGTTGTAATAAAAGATGTTTCCGTTGTACTGAAAGAAGTTTGGCTTGTACTGGGAGGGGTTTTGGTTATACTGGGAGGGGTTTTGTCATAGTGGGAGGAGTTTGGGTTGTACTGAGTGAGGTTTCCATTATACTGGGAGATTGTATTGGGAGGGATTTTAGTCGTGGGAAGGGGTTTTGTCATGTATTGGGAGGGGTTTATGGCTCATAGTTTGGTTATACCGGGAGTTTTGGGATGTTTGTAATGAAAAAGATGTTTCCGTTGTACTGAAAAGAAGCTTTGGGCTCGTACTGAGAGGTTTTTTTTGTTGTTTGAGAAGGTGTATACTGGGAGGGTTTTTGTTTCATACTGTGAGATGACTTGTTTGGGAGGGGTTTATCTTTGTATGTAATTGAAAGATGTTTCCGTTGTAATGAAAGAAGTTTGGCTCGTCCTGGGAGGGGTTTTGGTTGTACTGGGAGGATTTGAGTTGTGAAATGTATCATGGAGACACAGATGTATTTACACTAATACAAACTGTGGCTCAAATGTGTCTCAGACCACCTCCTGAAGTGGTTTGATCTGATTTGTATCTGTTGACATGCGTCTTGAATGTACTTACACTTGCTTTAAACGGGGTCAAAGACCTGTCTAGAGGCAAGTCAAAGCGCTTCATACAAACACCTTAAAATAAGAGCACTAAATAATAAAGCTCACGACATCCTGAGATACAGCACCTCAATATTTACCCAGAGGGAATATTCACAATTCCCAAACCTATAAGTTTTAAAGGGGAATTCCAAAATGAAATCAGCTTATAATTAACCTTTAACCTCTTATAAACAAAGCGGTCTGATCTGAAGCTCCACTTTAGAGAAGAATCAGATGTGTTCTCAGTGGTGGTGATAGGAACCAGATGTCGTGTCCAAAGCATTCCATTCCTTTAAAACTACCACGTGGAATTTACTATGTGGGATGGTTACAATTACACAGCCTGACTGTGTCGAGACATCGTTTTACAAATCAATTTTGTGCGTCGCTCTGAAAAAATAGGGTTCTTTAGTAATGGAATGGTTTTATTTAGAACTATTAACTCAATATAGATCCATTTCATGCATAATTGCTACTGTAATTGCTGCTTTGCATGGTGACATTGCCCTTCAGACCAATAGACAATGTTTTGCATATGGTTCTAAACAGAACCTCTTTGACAATTGTTTGATATAGCACCAAAGATGGGTTTTGCTACCATTACAATGTCAAGCCTATTCAAAAAGGTTCAATACAGAACCATACACGGCCATTCTGAAGATCCTTTTTGATCATGCAAAGCCATTTAAGCAGGAAACAGTTCTATATTAAACTAAGTGTGCTATGTAAAACCATTCCCACCACAAAATAACCCTTGAAGAATCATCTTTTTAAGAGAGTAGACTGCAGTGAGACACATGCTGAGTGTTTAAGGCAGAAAAGTCTCCAAGAAATTCGTTTTTGTTAATTATTTGCTCAGATTTGTCACTATTTGACCGTCATTTCATATAAAAACTCACATGCAGAGTTACTGTTTGTTTATAAAATAAAATAAAATATTATAAAAATAAATATATAGATTAGTTGTATCATTGGTTACTAAGTCCACCAGACAAAAACTAGCCACTTGTGACTGAAAACTAGAAATACCTCCAGATCTGGTGGATGCCTTCCTTTGAATTTTACTTATTGTTCCAGGTGGTGCTGGGAAGGTTTTGGTTGGAGGAGTTTGGGTTGTACTGCTATGGGTTTTGGTTGGACTGGGAGGAGTTTGGGTTGTCCTGCCATGGGTTTTGGTGGGACGGAAAAAATCCGGGCTGTACTAGAAAGAGTTTGGGTTGTACTGGGAGGAATTTTGGATGTACTGGGAAGAGTTTGGGTAGAACTGGGAGAGATTTTGTTTGTACTGGAATGAGTTTGGACTGCCATGGAAGAGGTTTTAGTTGTACTGGGTTGAGTTTAGGATGTACTGGGAAAAGTTTCAGGTGTACTGGTAGAGGTTTGGGTTGTACTGGGAAGACTATTGAATGTACTATGAGGAGTTTGGGTTGTACTGCCATGGGCTTTGGTTGGACTGGGAGGAGTTTGGGTTGTACTGCCATGGGTTTTGGTTGGACGGAAAAAATCCGGGCTGTACTAGAAAGAGTTTGGGTTGTACTGGGAGGAATTTTGGATGTACTGGGAAGAGTTTGGGTAGAACTGGGAGAGATTTTGTTTGTACTGGAATGAGTTTGGACTGTCATGGAAGAGGTTTTAGTTGTACTGGGTTGAGTTTAGGATGTACTGGGAAAAGTTTCAGGTGTACTGGTAGAAGTTTGGGTTGTACTGGGAGGACTTTTTAATGTACTATGAAGAGTTTGGGTTGTACTGCCATGGGCTTTGGTTGGACTGGAAAGAGTTTGGGTTGTACTGTGAGAGGTTATGGTTGTACTGGGATAAGTTTAAGTTGTCCACAGAGTTTCAAGAGGATTCAAAACTGAGTATTTTGCGAGCCAGTCCAGATGTTTAATTGCTCCAGAAAGTTCATCATGCCAATTAGTCATATCTCCAACCCTGTGAACATGAGAATTGGCATCTTGGAATACTGTGAGAGAATTGTTATGTTATTATGAAAAATGATTATTATGAAAATGAGCAAGAGGCAAAACTTGGTGGTCCAGCAGCTCAGTGTAGGCACTGTGGTTCATATTGACTGTGACCTCAACCAAAGAACCCAATTCAACGTAATTAAAACACCCACCACTGCGTTGTGTTTACATTGAATTCTAATATCCCCCTTTCTTCTGCTTTTCTCATATGGTGTATTATAAACCCTTTAAGCCCCAAGGGTCTCATATTATATCAGAAAACAGCCAAAAAATGATCAAAGTCCTCTGGACATTCAACAGTCCCATGCTGCTCTTTCTACATTCTTTGACTGTACATTGATGGAAAAAGCACATGGAGGCAAAACAAGAGGCTTAATCCATCTCACTATCTCCAACCCACAGTACCTCAGAGATACATTCTGGAGCCAAAAAGCCCATAAATCCGCAGAGACACCAAAGATGGTTTAGATTCAGATTGTCAGCAACATCTATAAACAGTCCTTCTTTATAAATAAGCTCATAAAAACATGGTACAGAGAAAGCTAAACAATCTCCAGGAGCACTTGCACTTGCAGACTCAGGACGCCTACTGTAATGCAGTCATATCACACGGTGTGTCAAATGTTTGTCGGAAAGTGATGCATCAAGTACACACGTGCATGTACGTATACACAAGTCACAGATAAACCCTTTCTCTTTAAATAGTCAGATCCATTGGTCCCTTGATGCTGACTCCATTGTGTGCTAAAGGTTCTCCGGTGGAAAATTCAAGGCTACAGGCTTCCCATTACGTTCATTAGCAACACCGGCAGAAGCTGCAACCGGTCCCGTGCTGCTACCCGATCCTTCCTTTATCCTGTCCCCCAGTAATCTACCACATAGCCTGAGTGAAAGAGGTGGCTGTCTATGCGATGGGATGAGTGAACTAAAAATATAAATGCCTGGGTGTAGCATTCTTCAGATTCAAGCTATTTGATTCCACTCAACTGGATCGCAGGTGCTGCTGTTCAGTATTAGTCACCCGGACGTTTGGCATCAATGTTTTCAATTCAGTAGATCAGAGATAGCAGCACCGATGCAATACCGGGTATCAGTATCAGCCTAACATCTTCAGAAAATGCTAGATGGGATATCGGAGGGTAAACTCTCATGTTGTGTCAAGTTATGTTGTTAGCATTACTGATAGATGCTCAGCTTAAAGGGCCCATATCATGGAAAATCGAATGTTCCTAACTTTTTTGAGTTTATGGCCATTTTGGAAAGCACTACGTGTGGCACAACCTCAATCCTTCCCATGACCCTGTGAAAACCACTGGTGGTAGCATCATGCTATGAACAACACCCTCACCCTCCAAACTGCATTTTTACAATGAAGCATGGTGGTGGGAGCATCATGCTGTGGAGATGCTGTCATCACCCTGTGAACACCACTTACACAGTGAAGCATGGTGGTGGGAGCATCATGCTGTGGAGATGCTGGCAGCACCCTGTAAACACCACTTACACAGTGAAGCATGGTGGTGGCTGCATCTTGCTATGGGGTTGCTGGCAGCACCCTGTGAACACCACTTACACAGTGAAGCATGGTGGTGGCAGCACCATGCTATGGTGGTGCTGTCAGCACCCTGTGAACACCATTTCCACAGTGAAGCATGGTGGTAGCAGCATCTTGCTATGGGGGTGCTGGCAGCACCCTGTAAACACCACTTACACAGTGAAGCATGGTGGTGGCAGCACCATGCTGTGGTGGTGCTGGCAGCACCCTGTAAACACCATTTCCACTGTGAAGCATGGTGGTGGCTGCATCACCGCTACCATCGCTCCTCAGTCCTATATCAGTCCTACCACAGTCACAGCACCTTAAGATGAAGTGCTATTAAATACATAGAAATTATTACACTTACAGCTCCACGACCAGGACCACCTCGGCCCTGCTCTCGAACACGTCCCTGAGGGCCATGATGTTGTTGTGCTGCAGGGCCTGCAGGATCTCCACCTCACGTTCCACCGTCTTCCTCTCCAGACCCAGCCTGCTGCTCACGCTCCGCCGAAGCTTCACAAACTTCCCCGCCCAGCTTACACCGCTGGCCCGTTCTCGCAACTCCCGCACCTGTCCAAAGTGACCACTGACACCAAGATACAGAAAGGTTACATCAGAAAGAAGATCCAAGAACGCTGAAGGAGACTCCTTCCAGAAACCCCTTCCCTCCTTCATTAAGGCGTTATCCCAGCTCGTCATTAAAAGAATAGTTGCACATGTAGCTGCACCCAGAAGTAATCAACCAACAGGAATGAAATTCGGTGCGTAGGTTTGACATTGTCAAGTTTCACGCTCGGCCGTGCATGTGAGGTAAGCAAGGAGGGGCCTTATCGCTGTACCTGACTGACTGACTCCACTGGCAAACGGCTGCACAAGGTAGGACTACATGCGCGTCAACCGTTACGACAACTGCCCTTAACACCACGCTAACATCACCAATGACTGCAATGGTGTCGTGGAGTGTCTCACTTCAGTGACGAGTCCCGCTTTTGTCCTGGTGGAGATGCGAATGCGTGTGTGGTAGCACCGTGGTCAGCGACATGACGAACAGTTTGTTGTCACACGTCACATGTCCAGAAGGTCTGGTGTCATCCCACCTCCACCCCTTGTACCTGGTAACCTTTATCTTCCTTCCCAGTAGCACTGCAATCTCACACTTCCTTCTGGGTGCAGCTATTCTTCTGATGATGAGCTCAGTTTAAAAATACACTATAAAACACACGTCACTTACTGACAGCCTGCGACTGCCAAATGGTTTCTATTACAGGGCCATTCATTTCTTCTCTAACAAGGTGTTTATGGAAAATGATAGTGTGATACAGATGCATGCCACAGATATGACTACTCCTTTATTGTGAAGCTTTCTGGATATGCTCCATATTGCCTGCGTTGGACATTTTGGAAAGTAAAAACATCTAACCCTCTTCAGCTGCCGTAGCCCCCGCCCCCCCCGAACCCCGCGCCCCATCTCTATGGGAGCATTTAGATTACAAACGTTGTTGGTTTCTGAGCATTCATATGCTCCACCTACCTGCCCAGGATCTCTCCTATCTCGTAAAAGTCCTCCACGTTCTGCAGCTTGAACTGAGCCATGGCACGGCTAACCTTCTGTCCACTCTATGGTCCAACCAGCGCTAGTCTTGCATCCTGTACACACACAGAGAGAAAGCCAGCTGCATTATGGGGTGGTAGGGCTCCAGAGGCTCATGTGCCAGATTGTTGGGAGTACACACAGTTCCCAGCTTAACAGTTTGGAATGACTGACTTCATCTCTTTAACTGGCAGTAGACTGAGACATCTGGCACTTGGTAAGACTCTGATTGGTTGGAGGTGATCGTTTTCAAGATCAGTGAGCTACATATGATGTTTGTAATAACGCATTTTGTTAGGAGCTTTGAAATGATGAGCTCTGGGTTTACCAAAATGGCAAACATGTACTGAATAGCCACAACATTAAACCACCTTCCTGTATCTAATCTCACAGTCCATTCTATCAGCTCCACCTAGTAGTTCCACAATTACAGACTGTAGACCATCTGTTTCTATGTATGCTTTATTACTCCGCTCCTCAAAGATCCGGACCCCTGCAGGACCACCCCAAAGTACGTGGGTGGTGAGTCATTCTCACGTGGTGGAGGCATAGTTATTTGTGCCCTCAATATAGTCAGTTGTGGCCTCAATATAGTTATACCAGGCCTCAGTAAATTAATGTGTGGCCTCAGTATAGTTATACCAGGCCTTAATAAATTAATGTGTGGCCTCAAAATAGTTATACCAGGCCTCAATAAATTAATGTGTGGCCTCAAAATAGTTATACCAGGCCTCAGTAAATTAATGTGTGGCCTCAATATAGTTATACCAGGCCTCAATAAATTAATGTGTGGCCTCAATATAGTTATACCAGGCCTCAATAAATTAATGCGTGGCCTCAATATAGTTATACCAGGCCTCAATAAATTAATGTGTGGCCTCAATTTAGTTATACCTGGCCTCCATAAATTAATGTCTGGCCTCAATATAGTTATACCAGGCCAGTAACTTGTGCCCTTAGTATAATAATTTGTGGCCTCAATATAGTTATACCAGGCCTCAATAAATTAATGTGTGGCCTCAATATAGTTATACCAGGCCTCAATAAATTAATGTGTGGCCTCAATATAGTTATACCAGGCCTCAATAAATTAATGTGTGGCCTCAATATAGTTATACCAGGCCTCCATAAATTAATGTGTGGCCTTAATATAGTTATACCAGGCCTCAGTAAATTAATGTGTGGCCTCAATATAGTTATACCAGGCCTCAATAAATTAATGTGTGGCCTTAATATAGTTATACCAGGCCTCAGTAAATTAATGTGTGGCCTCAGTATAGTTATACCAGGCCTCAGTAAATTAATGTGTGGCCTCAGTATAGTTATACCAGGCCTCAATAAATTAATGTGTGGCCTCAATATAGTTATACCAGGTCTCAGTAAATGAATGTGTGGCCTCAGTATAGTTATACTAGGCCTCAATAAATTAATGTGTGGCCTCAATATAGTTATACCAGGCCTCAATAAATTAATGTGTGGCCTCAATATAGTTATACCAGGCCTCAATAAATTAATGTGTGGCCTCAATATAGTTATACCAGGCCTCAGTTAATTAATGTGTGGCCTCAGTATAGTTATACCAGGCCTCAGTAAATTAATGTGTGGCCTCAAAATAGTTATACCAGGCCTCAGTAAATTAATGTGTGGCCTCAATATAGTTATACCAGGCCAGTAACTTGTGCCCTTAGTATAATAATTTGTGGCCTCAATATAGTTATACCAGGCCTCAGTAAATTAATGTGTGGCCTCAATATAGTTATACCAGGCCTCAATAAATTAATGTGTGGCCTCAATATAGTTATACCAGGCCTCAGTAAATTAATGTGTGGCCTCAGTATAGTTATACCAGGCCTCAATAAATTAATGTGTAGCCTCAATATAGTTATACCAGGCCTCAGTAAATTAATGTGTGGCCTCAATATAGTTATACCAGGCCTCAGTAAATTAATGTGTGGCCTCAGTAAATTAATGTGTGGCCTCAGTATAGTTATACCAGGCCTCAGTAAATTAATGTGTGGCCTCAATATAGTTATACCAGGCCAGTAACTTGTGCCCTTAGTATAATAATTTGTGGCCTCAGTATAGTTGTTTGTGGTCATAATCTAGTTATCTGTAAACTCAGTATAGTAATTTATTTATTATTAAAAATAATGGCTATATCATTTTAGTTCTGTAGGGATCATGTCTGTTTAAGATTACCAGTGCTGTGAAATTACATTACGTGCTACGTTAGCTACATTAGCTGTTACCTTTAGCTTCAGTGCTAATGAAATAAGCAGATCTTCCAACAATTTCTGGCTGATAGGGCACTGATAGGGGATTTTGGCATAGGGGAAAAACTGGAACAGCTATCGCCTCACACCAGGAAAAATGTCGAGCGTAAAAAACCCAGCCTTCCTTTTACAGTTACTGTTTAATGGATGCAAAGCAGCATCATTATTATCCAGAACAAGGGCTTTACAGAAACAGCAAAGCTTTACAGAACAGCCAGCATGCTGGTACCCAGGCTGGAGGTACAGGGCTCACTAATAATAGTCCCTTTTAATAAACAACTTACTCTGTGCTAATGATAGGATCTGTTGTGAACAGATAACATGGGAAAAAGAAAAGACTGACATCAGTTTCCACTGAAAGGGACCGGAAGTGTATCATTTACAAGACTAACAATCTGTTTTTCTGTTTTACTTTAAGTTCAGTGATGAGCAATTAGGGCATGCTGGGAATGCACGACAATGGGTACACTTCCTGGCATTTCTGTGCTGTTTCGTAAACACATCTGCAAGTCATTTCTCTCTTTACTTCTGCTCAAAGAATGCACTAGTTAAGTCTTGGTTTTTGCTTTAGGACTTTGCGGAGTAAACCATTCTTTTGCCAGCTGATGCTTCGGCCTGCTTTCCAAGCAGATCATTCTAGCTCAGAAAACAAAAGCTATCGGCATATTTGCATGATTGTTCCAAGCCGCTGTACGCTAGGGGACTTGTAAAAAGTCAGTGCTCTTATATCCATTCCTGGAACGTTTTATTCATTTGATTTAACACAATAGATTTCTTGTTTTGTCCATAGTACAGAGCACCAGGCCAGGCGGAAGCACAACTATCAGAGATGCTAAAGTGATAAAGGTTGCTTATCTTGGACGGGATGTCGGTGGTGCCAGTATGTGAACAGGAGGGGCATGAAGATGCATTAATGCATTCTCTGCATCTAATGAAATTACTAAATCTAATTACTGTACATGCTAAAAATACCTACATAGTAAAATAGCTATCATCCTGTAGTCAGTACATCAGAAATTACATCAAAAGTTTGGGTACACCTATTTAAAGTATTTCTCAGAATGCAGAATGAATTCCTGTTGGCCCCTTTATCAATCTGGGCTAATTCGCCCTCATTCATCAACAACAAACCAACTTCTAAGACTGGACTTTGAAAAGGCAATGGACTGTTTGTTCATTCAAAAACCAGCTGGGATTTCTACAGTATCCCCGTAAGACTCCCACAGCAGATTACAAGAGCATATGTAATCTCACCAGACAAAAAAAGAGTCACCTGTGACCTTCATGAGCACCAATACCAACTGTGACTGGATTTGTCATGGGCTGGACAAGTTTCTGGATGTAGGCCACATCAGTGTCATCAGTGCCACATCAGACACTCTTACATCAAAGGATTACACAGTTGGACCAGATTTGGTGAATGCCCTCCTTGAGTTCCCTGTAGACTGGGATTTTAGCCACTGCTGGTAGATCCGTATGAACGTACGCTTCCATACACCTGCAGATTCAGCTATAGGCTTTACACTATGGTCTTGTGTTCGGAATCGGAATCATGGCCAACGTGATTAGTAACGATAGTAATAATAAGGATGATAATATACGGCCTCAAGGAAAACTGTGCCTTATCATTGTGAGAATGCACCACCGCTCCTCTAATCAACAGGAACAGATGTGCGCATCTGCAACAGAGGGACCACAAAAGGGACCATTAATGGTCTGTCCACTCACCCTCCCCATTTTCCGTCCCGCCTGCTGAGATTGTGGGAGATCTCGAACAATAAATATTTACACAGGCTGTAGGGAGAGCAGGAACAGCCCCCGTTTATCAGCAAACGCCCCAAAAGCGCTGTCAGGAGAGCACACACACGTGCTGTCTGGTCATTCTCAAGACCCGCGCAGAAGCAGGTCTTCCGAGAGTTAAACACAACACAGCACACGAGCAAGGATGAATGACTGTGGAGAGCACGGCCTTATTTAAATGAACGGCTTAGTTGAAAATCCTAATTCTGTGATATCTGCATCGCAGGATTTCGGGTTTGAGGTGGAGATCAAATCCACAATACAGCCACCGAAGAACAAGCTTCACTGGGAGAGATAAAACTAAAGAAAAGTCTGACTCCATCTGAACATTAACACTCACTCACTCACTCACTCACTCACTCACTCACTCACTCACTCACTCACTCACTCACTCACTCACTCACTCACTAACTCCATCACTCACTCACTCACTCACTCACTACATCACTCACTCACTCACTCACTCACTAACTCCATCACTCACTCACTCACTCACTAACTCCATCACTCACTCACTCACTCACTCACTAACTCCATCACTCACTCACTCACTCACTCACTCACTCACTCACTCACTACATCACTCACTCACTCACTACATCACTCACTCACTCACTCACTACATCACTCACTCACTCACTCACTCACTCACTCATTTACTAACTCCATCACTCACTCACTCACACACTCACTCACTCACTCACTCACTCACTCACTCACTCACTCACTCACTCACTCACTCACTCACTCACTCACTCACTCACTCACTCACTCACTCACTCACTCACTCACTCACTCACTAACTCCATCACTCACTCACTCACTCACTCACTCACTCACTAACTAACTCACTCACTAACTCCATCACTCACTCACTAACTCCCTCACTCACTCACTCACTCACTCACTTACTCACTCCATCACTCACTCACTCCCTCACTCACTAACTCCATCACTCACTCCCTCACTCACTCCCTCACTCACTCACTCACTTACTCACTCCATCACTCACTCACTCCCTGACTCACTAACTCCATCACTCACTCCCTCACTCACTCCCTCACTCACTCACTCCTTCACTCACTCACTCACTCACTCACTCACTCACTAACTCCATCACTCACTCACTCACTCACTCACTCAGTCCTTCACTCACTCCATCACTCACTCCATCACTCACTCCATCACTCACTTACTCAGTCACTCACTCCCTCACTCACTCCATCACTCACTCACTCACTCACACACTCACTCACACACTCACTCTTTGGCCAGAAGGCAGGAAACACTCTGGACATGCCACCCGACACACAACTAGTGGACAGTTTAGCATCTGCATGTTTTTGGACTGTGGGAGGAAGCCCAGCAGAGCACCCAGTGGAAACCTATGTGGACATGGAGAGAACCTGCAAACTCCAGACAGAAATGACCCCGGATGCTCACACCTAGAGGAGGCAATTAGCATCTCCAGTTTACCTGACTGATGTCTTTGGACTGTGGAGGGAAACTGGAGCACCCGGAGGAAGCGCACACAGACACATGCAAACACCACACAGAAAGGACTCTGGATGCAATCCCTCACCAGGACTCACTCAAACCCACTCACTCACGTCCTCACTCCCTTCTCCATCACTATGACTCACTCGTTGACACTACCATGCCACCGCACCACCCCAACTTGAATACTCACTGTCTCAGTCATCTTCTAAACAGCTTCATCTTACTGTGTCACAGGGGTCGCTGGAGCCCAGCACTCAAAGCCAGGACAGGACACCCAGGGCAGTCCGCCAGACACACACAATCACACTCACGCACTCACACCTAGGGGGGCAATTAGCATCGTCTGTTTACCTGACTGCATGTCTTTTAATGGATGACACTGGAGCACCCGAAGGAAACCCATGCAGACACAGGAAGAACATGCTAGCTCGACACAGAAAGACCCCTGGACACAAGGGGCCGGGAATCGAACACAGGCCCTTCTTGCTGCGAGGCATCGACGCTACCCACTATGCCACCATTTCTAAACTTCTTCATCCTACTGGGTCTCAGGGGGTAGTGGGGCGCATCCCAGCTCTCAAAGGCAACACCCTAAACAAGCCGCCAGTTCATTCGCAGGGCACACGCACATTCACACACACTCACAGCTAGGCAGGAAACACCTTGGACAAGCCACAGGACGTACACATTCACACTCACACCTAGGGGGAAATTTAGCATCTCCAGCTCACCTGCCTGTAGGTCTTTAGACTGAGAGAGGAAACCAGACCACCCGGAGGAATCCCACATGGGTAGAACATGCAAAGGGTCGAAGTTTGATCTATTCACACAATGTCTGTTTGACCTTAACACTAGAGATGCTGGAATTTCCAGAGACCCAGTGATGAAATGTGTCAGCGGTGTAACCGGTACCTCTCTGGTCAGTTTGTCAGTGTGGCCCCTGTACAGATGACAGGTTCCAAATTCTGCGGTACAAGGAACTGATAAAATACAAGTGAGCTGAGCATTCTTATTACACATCTATAGAATCCTTATTACAGATAGTGAGATAGACAGTGTGACTAACTGATCCCTGATGACATCATGAGTGCAACCATAGGAGAAGGGAAGGCTCTGCAGCAAGCTACTTTAGAAATGAAGTCAAACTCCACATTACAGGGGGAAGTAGTGGGCTGGTGGTTGGGGAACAAGAAGATCACTGGTTTGATTCTCTGAAGTGACAGGACATGACTGAAGAGCTCTTGAGCAAGGCACCTAACCCCCAACTTCTCCTTGAGGCCCATTAGCAGAGCCGCCCACCACTCCAGGCAAGGGTGCTCACTGCCCACTAGAGTGTGCGTGTGCGTGCTTCGCTGCATGGATGGGTTAACTGTGGAGGTCACATTCTCTGCATGCAGGCACAATAGGTCAGTGGCGCTTGATTACATTTCTTGATTCTGTGTTAGCACAGCTTCATGTGCCCTTTCCAATGAGTCCTGGAGCGCACTGCTACCCCTCAGGGAACTAGAAAAAAAACAGGCCCTGGAATCTTGCAAATTTGTAACTTTTGCTAACTTAGATGGCCTTGCTGAGATCCTTGTCCACCCCAGAGATCTAGAGAGCCGAGCAAAATTCTAAACACCACAACTAGTAACCCGCTCCAGACCTTATAGGGTTATATGGCATCACGCTCCCTCTCCAACCACACATGACTTTTTATTGTGGTCTGTTGTATTGTAGTCTTTGATCAGGGCCAGAATCCGTCAAGGTTTCTGGACCCTGAAATCACCAGTCTCTTCACCTGTTGTCTCCTTTGAGGCGTCTATGTTGTAAGTGTTATAACCGTGTGACCAGTGACTAGTCAACATCCACCTGAAAGCATTACTGACTAGCTGACTAGTCTGGGCGACCTCTGGCATCTAACCAGATTAAACCGATGGACTACGGACTGCCCTGGTTTACTACGCTGCTTTTCTTCGGCCTGCCTCTTGTAACTTATAATGCAGCTTGTGCAAAAGTTGCGAATGCCAACAACTGTAAACCAGGACTAGGCCAGGGATTGATTAACTCAATCCAGCCAACCAATTATGAGTGCAGCCTTTTATTCCTGGGGGTCTGTTTTCGCTGCTGGTCATGAACATTATGCCACCAGAAGAACGCAACAGCACAGTGTAGCATTCTGCTCTGCCGCCAGCAGTGTAGATGTTGAAGGTTAGCACGTGCAGGGAATCGGAATGAGGAATAGGCAGTAGAACAGACCCGAACAATACCCATCCAGGATGACTGACAACTCAGTAACCGATTAGCTTTACCTGTGGTGGTCAGTCAAATTCCTGTGGCAGCTAGGACCAGCCCAGCCCCCCGGCCCTTTCGACAGGTCACTGCTTGTAGCTCCGCAGCTGAACAAAAGAGGCGCCATTTAGACACCTGACATATCTCACCTGATTGGCTTCACTGTTAAAGGGGGAGGAGGAAGAGGTGGACGGTGACTTTTAGTAAACTAACCTTGTAAGTCATTTTGGTCATTTGACTTACTGGAATAGCATTGCTGTGTTAACATTTTGCATACTGTAAAATGGCTGTGCAAAAACACTGGAATGGACTGAATGGGCTTATTGTATGCCAGGAAGGAGGAAAAAGGCTTAGCCAGATGCTGATAGCCGACAGCAACATCAATGAATCAATGATAGAAGTCCCCTTAAAATAGTACCCATGGTGCACTAATCACTGAAACTGGGCCAGATCGTCTTGACCCCTGGCATCAAGGCGTTTATGACCCGTCTTAAAAAAACCGATCTAGAACAAAAGCTAAGAAAGTGAAAGAACGTACACTCAACATCCAGCCAAAGACACTGTCCGTGGCCTAAACAACCCAGATCATTTAAACGAATCAAACATGTGGCCACAACCAGGAGAGGGAATTTCCACAAACCCTATACCATAGTCACCCTCACCGCTAGCCAGCCCACTGACCATGCTGTGGGCGGAGGAAGAGTTTAGATTTTAGATATCTGACCAGACGGAGGAACAGTTCACTATGCCTGCCTGAATACAGAAAAGCCAAACCAGCTGCAAAGCAACAGTTACTGCTATTGCAGTTACAGGGTATAGGGCTCTGCAATAGAGGTGTGTCAAAGGCCTCAGCGGAGAGCCTGTCCACCCATTGTCTATCTGGGCAACACTGGTGGGCAGTTATTTCCAGTTATACAAGAGCACACTTGTTTTTCTCAGGCTGGGAAAAGTCCGAAACACTCAACACTAAAGGCCAAATTACTGTAAGAGGTTTGAGATCGCTGGTATCACTGGATCGCTGGTATCACTAGATTGCTATCAGTTTGTCTAGATTGGAACACTGCGCATTAAACCACTGGGAATGACTTTAGTCACATCATCAATCACATCAGCCACTTGTAGTAATAATACACCAATTAATGGCCATGGCAATGGCATCAAAACCCAAACACGCTGTGACCCAGGGAGCTCTCAGTGCAATTCCCTGTGTAATTAACGTTCTTTAGTCCCGTGTTTCTCAGCCCTGGTCCTGGAAGCACCCTGCCCTGCACTTCTTAGTGGATTTCCTTACCAGGGTTGAGGAACACAGTGGATTCATACGTTTGGAATATTCCACTTTAAGATATCTATTGTACATTAGAGCATCAGCCAGAGCAGCCTGAAGGGGAAGTAGTGACTGGTATTGATCTCACTAGCCTGCTAATCTTAGCCATTCACGACATCCTAGATCACTAAATATATAAAAACATAACCAGATGTGTGGACATCTCAGCGGATATTTCTGTACTTCCAGCTCAGTAGCTCACAGAATATGTGAGCTAGATGGTTTGGCATGTCTGAGGAAATATGCCTGCTTGACGTTTGAGTTCTTGGACCATATCTTTTAGAAAATGGACAATCCCAGTAAACCAATAAACCAATGTATATGTAGACTGGGATTTTAGCCACTGCTGGTTAACCGTACGCTTCCATACACCAGCAGATACAGCTACTTCCTTCACACTATGGTCTTTGACATGCCCACATGCAGTCGCTGCTTTTAGCCAGTCATTAACATCTGCTCTGGAGCCATTTACCACACATGGAATAAAACATTCCCTGCACGGTACCACCTCTTCTCAATCTATTAATCCCTTCACTCACACCCGCAGGTATTATAGCCCCATCATCCTTGGGCAGCGCCATCTGCAGGAGCCTGAAGTTACTACCACTTTAATGTGATTTTTGGATCAGCCAGTGAAAAGCATGCATCTTCTGCACTCAATATAGAAAATCACATGTGTGAAATGAGCCACTGCTACTCATTTGCAGACACAGAGAATTCATAGAGGCTTCATGCTATGTTAGATTGCATAGCAGCATGTCCATTTGCATTGTATTGTGTCTAATGGCTGCTATGCGCAATAGCGATAGAGGCGAATCGTACTGTCTCGCATTAGTAGCTGCTTCCTATTTATGTTCAACGTATGGGATCTTTGCCAATGCATCAAGATGAGTATCACATCAGTGATGCAGACGCACGTGCCTATTTTCCAACATGGATTATAATCAGAATTTCACTGACCGACCATTGCTTCGTCTTCTGAGCCGAGTGGCGGTCTGTCCAGAGGCAGGAAACACCCTGGAGAGGCCGCCAGCCTACTGCAGACCGACTAACCAGTCACTGCAATATATCCAGCCGCCAGCTGTGTTATCTCAGCTTGAAAGCTGCTCTCAGAAGACCACAGCTTCTCTGTAGGACATCAGTCTGACCTACCGTGTACTGTAAGAACAGCCGCACCTCTATCAAGCTTCCTACACAGCTCCGGCAAACTGGGATCAGCTACATTAACGCTGGTGAACCTGACAAACCTGCAGCCCGGCCTCCAGCTGATGAGCTCCGTAAGCACCTAAACACGGCCCATTTATGAATAACTGTTTACACGCCCTATGGCTTTAGGGCCGCAAGTCAAACAGCCAGAATTCAGTTCTCCAAGCTGTACTTTCTAGTGTCTGTATCATGGAAAACTGAAAATTCCTTCACTTCCATGCAGTCCCTAAATAGGATCTCTAGCAAGTACTGTTATATTCCTTACACACTTGAACAGGGAATGTCAGTAATTTAATCGGAATGTCCCGCAGCCTCATAATTAAACATGCATCGGTAAGAGGCATGCAATGGCTGATGGGTAACCTTTGCTACAACTTCATTCAAAGTTGTCCACTACTCTCTATGCAGTCTGAAGCTCCCTTCCAACGGAACGTTTTCACTTCCTGTGGTTCGGAATCACCCTTCAAATGTGCATGCAGGAAACTGTAACAGTGACCGGAACGCATCTACTGTTTCCAAGATGTCAGTAAAAAACGAGGCATTCATTAACCTCCACCTCCTCGGCCTACAGCTGTTTAGCCCCGCCCCCTCACACTGAAGTTATAAGGAGTGTGTTTTAGCCATAGACTGCTCATTTACATATAGCAGTCTCCAAGCCACACCCAAGGGGGGAAATGAAAGCGGCACAAAACAAGGCCTGCCAATCAGAACAGAGCTCATTTACATATAACAGTCTTAAAGCCACACCCTGTTTATCTTTGAGGGAGTAAGGGAAGTTGGAAAATGGCCAGAATGGTCAAAAACAATTATGGGTTTCTGGTTAAACATACCAAACAAAGTACACACACATACCCACACACCAATCACACACACATACCCACACACCAAACACACACACATACCCACACACCAACACACAAAACACACACCAACACACACCAACACACACACATACCAACACACCAATCACACACACCAACACACACACATACCCAAACACACACACTCACACACCAACACACACATACCCACACACCAAACACACACACTCACACACAACACATACCCACACACCAACACACACACATACCCAAACACCAATAACACACACTCACACACACCAACATACACACGTACCTGCAAACCAAACACACACACTCACACACACCAACACACACACATACCAACACACACCTACAACCACACACCCATTCACGCACACACACATACCAATACACACACACACAGACCAATACACACAACACAACACACCCAAACACAAAACACACACATTCACACACACACATACCCACACCCACACACAACACACACCTACAACCACACACACACACATACCAATACACACACGCACTAATACACCCACTCACACACACACCCACACACGATCGCGCTCGCACACACCAAACCCACACGCGCGCTATCAGGAGAACTCAGTGGAAGTCTAAAACACGTTGGAGGGTCCTTTAAATGCGCAGCAGGTCACCTGTGACCATCACAGAGACGGACCGAGGCTTCAGGTCTGCGCGCACAGTGCAGAGCTCACCAGGAACAGCTGGAGAAGACACAAGCTGAAACTAAAAGGCAGAAACAGAATCAGGTTCGCCGTTTACCTCAATCTCTGAAGCAACAGTGACGCTGAACGTGCGATCCACCACTTCCCCGGTAATGCCCTCGTCTGTTTGTGGTCAGCTGAAAGTGTTGAGCGAGCATCCCTGTCCTGCAGGGTCAGTTCGCAGTCAGACCCCCTGAGAAACACAGTTCTAGAGAAAACATCTTGTTTGCCGCTGATAAACGTCTACTTCCCCTGCAGTCTGACTTCCCGTGCCCCAGAGTTGCTAAACAGGTCCAGCGGTGGTGCTGCTCCCCGCCCGTATTCCCACAGGCCACGCCCCCTACAATTCTATTGGCTAGGGGCAAAGGAGGGTGGAACACCTCGAGGGAGTGTTGTTACTCCAAGGGATTAATAAAAGAAAATAGGATTTTAAATAATAATAATAATAATAATAATAATAATAATCGTAATATTAATAGTAATAGTAATAAGTAATAGTAATAGTAATAGTAATAGTAATAATAATAATAATAATAATTGTATAATTAATAATTCAATAATTTTAAGTATTATTATTATTGTTATTATAAGTATTATATCAACAACAACAACATTAATAATAATGTTTATGTCTTGTAACTTTCTGCATATTATGGTTATACATTATAAACGCTATATGCATTTAATATAAAAGACGGCTCTTCAAGGGTTCCTTAGTAAAGTGGTAAGTACAATGGTTCCATGAGCTCTCAATCTATCTATCTTTAATTAATTAATTAAATAATTAACAAACAAAGAAAAAATAATAAATAAATAATAAATAAATAATAAATTTAAATATGTATATATATATATATATATATTTTTTTTTTTTTTTTTTTTATTTTTATTTATATATTTAAATTTATATATATATATATATATATATATATATATATATATATATATATATATATATATATATATATATATATATATATATATATATATATATATATTTGTGTGTTCTTGGTTCCAAAAGGTGGTGTCAAGCTTGTAAAAACAAAGAAACTTTCAAACAGAGAACCACATACAGCACATTTTCCATCAATCTTAAGAACTTACTTTTGCATAGAACCAACACCCTTAGCACCAAAACTGGTTCTTCTGTTGTTTATAGGACATTCCTTAGTAAAGAACCCTTGTTAACAGCAGAAGAACCATTTAATCAGGCAATTAGGCTCTTTGCATCAAACTGAAAATGGTTCTATGTAGAACCTTTTGGAAAAGGGTGTTCTATTTTCATGATGCCACGTTTGTAAGAACAGTAGAACCCCTATTGGTGCTATATAGAACTCTTTCAAACAGAGAACCATCATTCAGCACACAAGTTTGAAGAGCCTTTTCACAATGGAAAAGGTTCCTTTAGTGTTCATGGTTCTACATAGAACCAATTCTCTAATTTAATATGTACACACACATCACACATCTCTTTAAGCTCCTCTCATGATGCAAAGTTTAACATTCCCCCCTTGAGTCACATTATTATGACCGACTCAATAGCGGCAGCACATAGCTAATGAAGGAAGTCATGTATTTGTGGCCTTCTCTGGCCCCACTCATCCATGTGGAATGTACCCTCAGCTGATTTGGGTATGAATCCATCCTGGCAGATCACTTACACTCATATATGCTGATTGTCCTCTCTGGGGCTGGGGTCTTCCAGCAACACAATGAAACATGCCACATGGCCAGAAATGTCTGACACTAGTTGGAAGAGCATGAGCAAGACTTCAAAGTACTACCCTGGTCCCCAATTCCGCAGATTTGAACGCAGTTGAGCAACTGTGGGACCGCCTCGATCGTCGCATTCGCTCTATGGATCTTCCCCAAGGAACCCTCTTGCAGCTGTGGGAGGCACTGCAGTCAGCATGGCTCCATATTCCTGTGACAGGACCTTACAGTCACAGCCTGTCTAGCTGCTGTCCTTGCTGAACACGAGGAATATTCTGGATTAGGATGGTCATAATAATGTGACTTGGCTGTCCACAGAAAAAGAAGTACCTCCCAAATGGCAACTTTACAGGAGAGGGCAAAAACCTGATTTCATTCTAATGTAAGTCAATGGCACCGGACTTTATTCCAAGCAGTTTGGGGCCAGTTCTGTTTGTCCATTCTTAATGAAATTTCTACACAGTGTACACAGCAGTTGTGTTGTTCAAATGAGGCGTAAAAATAAAAATCGAAAATAGAGGCACATATTTTTCACTGAACAGCATTTTCATTAGACAATATAAACCACATATATAAACCACTGTTGGGCTGTATGTTCAGTGCATATGCGCATGTATCTATGTATTACAGTAGGAATAAAGTCTTTATAACATATGTGCTGCCTATGAAAGCATGGGAGCAGCCCAGGGGCCCCCGATATAAGCAGATTGGTGAATGTAGACCAAAGCTCAGCCTAACTACAGCACTTGAACCCCATCACCAGCCGCTGTTTCTGACTTTTATGGCCATTTTGCTTTTATTAGCTCTATGATACGTCAGTATGTTCTTAGCTCATCGTGATCCGACATACTTGTTCATTCCAGTGTTTACAAACAGAATGATCCGGGCCAAATGATCCAAGTTCTAAAGCAGCCTATCTGTGGGTTTGAAGGGGGCAGTTAATATACAACAGGCTTGTATGCTATGTGTGCGATAAATCACTCCCATATCTTAGCTGGATCACAATCTGGGCTATTTCAGCAGAATTTCAAATTTTTTGTACCATTAAAATTGGCCTTTATTTTAGCAAAGGCCTCTCTGGGTCCCCTCTGACCTTAGATCGATTAAAGGACCAAAAAAGGAAACGCAGGGTTTCATTCGAAACACGCCGCAGCCAAGAACCAACAAACGGTCATCATTCGACAGCACGACCAGGCGGAGACTTTCCAGAAGGATCTTACAGTGAGGATAATTGCTCAGTGCAGTGCAGTACAGTTTGTACTCTGAGGTTCTTGAAGAACATGATGATATACTTTCGCATCAGGGCAAGCTCTTTCATGCACACTCCAGATCCAAAAGAGCCTGTGGACTCCTGCACATCACCGTTTCTCCTGAAATGAAGGGCATTCGTACACCGTTTGTTCCTCCTTCCCTGCAGTAACAGCTTCTACTCTTCTGGAAAGGCTTTACACTAGACGTTGGAACATTGCTGGGGGATCTGAATGGAACCAGCCAAAAAAGTGAGGTCAAGTTAAATGATTGGGTCGGGATCCAAAAGGTATTGCATGGAGCTCCATCATTCCAGAGAATACAGTTCTACTGTTCAGCCTAATGCTAGGGGGGTTAGTGTGGCGGCTCTAGAGTGTACTCTGTACTGGTTTTAGGTTTCCATGGAGATCATACAAGCTCTATGTGTGCAATTGGGTGCACCGTAGTGGCCAACTGTCATATCTGTCTTTAGGAGTCCTCAGTTGATGGGTACTGTGGAAGTCAAGGCAAGATCTGGATGATGAAGCAACCTCTCCAATAGACAAACAAAAAACCCATATGACAGCAAGGTGTAGTAGAGTGATGGTGCACTGTTCTATTGTCTGCAAGGAAGAGTCATCAGGAGAACCCCTTACCTGCAGGCCAATATCTGAGTTACGCAAAACAACATCTAGATAAGGCAAAGACTGGAAATGGAACTCTTTGGCCTCAATCACCCAATGGTATTGACAACTGCCACAGGGAGCTCTCTCGTCTGTCCTCTTTGTGATGCACCAATGGACCACTCCGCCGTTGTGCACCTGGATCTGGGCAGGACCTGGATCTTGGAGGGGCTGCTGTAGCAGGGAGTCCCTGACAGAGGAGTAAGCCCATGTACTGGTCAAGGTGTCTATAGCCTTCGGTACCTGTGTTGATGAAAATATGAAATATCTGGAATCCCAGCTGCGGAAACAATATGGGTGGTTGACACGCCTTTGCATACCTCAGGGACTCTGTTCGGACTGGGTTCTGTCACCAGGATGGCTGGCCTTTGAAGGGAGGGCTATGTGGGTATGTTTACACTGGGTGCCACGATAAGTGTAATGCTGCAATGTGCTTGGAATAACAAGGAGCATCATTTTACGATAAGAACATCCTGCCAACGGTTTATCACACAGTGGATCTATCATGGTTTGGGGCTGGGTGGCAGCTAGTGGCACAGGAAAGATTGCATGGCTAGATTGGATTCCGCTAAACACCAGCAAACTCTGAAAGCAAAAGTAACACCGTCAGGCGAGAAATTGAAGGTAAAATGATGCTGGCCTTTACAACCAGACAGTGATTCAAAACATACCTCGAGAAACAGAAACTGAAGCTTTTGGAATGACCCTCACAGTCCCCCGAAAGATCTGTGGTTAGATGCTACACCTATTGTGCATTCAAGAGTGTTTTGCAAGAAAGAACAGAGGGGGAAATCCTAAAATTAGCATAGCGGGAGTCTTAGCAGGCTGCAGAAAGATTTTGTTGGGTATGAAATCTGCCAGAGCAGTGTTCAGTATTAGACCTAGTATTTGTGGACATGCCGCATTGGCTATTTCATTTATTTACTTTATTAAAATATTAAAAATGTCATTTAAAAAAGCCGAAGGCGCCATGTTCATTTCTTTTCTCTCCCAAAATGAGGGGATATGTGATTTGGCCAGGGGTGGACAAGCTTTGGCTTACAACTGCATGTTGATGGATTCTGTGTAGAGCCGAGGAGCATCTCTGGCTTTCAAGAAGTTTGGGGGAGAAAAGGACTTGGATGTGTCTGGCTTTCATAAGGGTTAAAAATATGTGACGGCAGCGGTCCAGGAGCTGTCTGGTCTTGCTATTTCAAGGATAAGCCCTTTAAAAGCCTCGGGCAAGCCAGCCCAAGAATGCTGCATAGTTTGCATGTGTGTGTTTGTGTGCTGCTCTGAATACAGCGCTGCAGTTTCTTAGTGTGTTGGACTGAAACTGTTTATAGCGCTGAGAATAATTCCAAAAAATAGAAAACTAGAATAGTTGCACCAGTTACATCCAGAAGGAATCCACCGACCGGAATGACACTTGGTTTGAGATTGTGAGACATGCCAATGATTCAAGTTTCACACTCGGCTGTGCATGTGACATAAGCAAGGATGGGCCTTATCCCTGTACCTGACTGACCCGGCAGCCACAGCTGCAGGCATTCAGCGAGCAGTGATGTCCTCCATGAGTCTAATTAGTAGAATAAATGTATTAAACTCTCTCTATATTAAAATGCCATCTAAAGGGACACTTCAATGGTGATTAGACACCATGTGCATGAGGTCAAAGTTCAAATGGGCAGTATTTTGCTAACTTAACCACTTTGGCTTCGACTGATTTACTGACTCATGACTTTGTTGTAAAGCACAGAGCATTTCTTCACATCAGATATAAATTACATAAGCCTAAAATACAATATCAGCATAACCTCTGAACGAGACGCAATAATTCAGAACATAAGCAGTAAGTGTGTATTCGAATGTGCAGGAGTATGTCGTCCGTAGAGGAGGTGTTGACTTATTTGACCATAGACGTACAATAGCAGCCTAAACACAAACGTTTCCATTCCGCCTTTACATGGTGATATACCAATATTGGCTATTAAAGGGGAAATCCCAAGGAAATGAAGAATACCTCTATTAATGCACCTGTTATAAACATCCCTATGCCTCTCTTAAAGCGCTGCCATCGGTCTCTTACGACTGATATCGTCTTGTTCAAAGATTAGAACCCTCCCCCTTCTGATGATGCATCTTGAAGGTGGGAGGAACCTCCAGCACTTTGTTGTGGGTACGTGAGTATGGGCTGTTTGAAATGTCTAGCTGGCAAATACAGGCGGAAGCCCGATAGCTAACGCTACTGCCAAGAAGCCAAACATAATCTGCATGTTTATCATACGTGTTTATTTGTGCTGTGGTGGGTGGGAATGCTCGTGCAATGGGGAATTTACATAATGCAAAACTCACAAAGGAAAACAAAACCTGTTAAACCTTGGAGTCTTTTAACACGATCAGGCTGGGGGTAAAGGATATTACAGAACCAGCGGTGCAGTACAAAAGACGTGCAGTTGAGTTTAAGTAGAGATACCCAAGGTAAACTACTCCTCCAGTGTCAGTAGAAGCTCCTCCCTTTAGGCCTCCACTGGAGAAACAGTACTAAAGTATTTACCCTCAGATGTACTGAAGTATGGAGAGTAACAGGAGCATGATTCATTATGGCTCTAACGTCCTATTATCATTTCTATCATGCTTCTGTATTACTCCATACACCTGCAAATTTGGCTGCTTCCTTCACACCATGGCCTTTGGCAAGCCAGTCACTTTCGACCGTTCCACGATCTCGCCTTAAGCAAAAGGAGGATTGCGCTTTTGCCGTCGCTGCACCAAAACTTTGCAATGGTCTCCCAAGTGATATTAGACACGCCTCCTCCAAACTGCTGGACTCAGCACTTTAATATACAGGGGTTGGACAATGAAACAAACACATGTCATTTTAGTGTGGGAGGTCTCATGGCTAAATTGGACCAGCCTGGTGGCCAATCTTCATTAACTGCACATTGCACCAGTAAGAGCAGAGTGTGAAGGTTCAGTTAGCAGGTAAGAGCACAGTTCTGCTCAAAATACTGCAATGCACACAACATTATGGGTGACATACCAGAGTTCAAAAGAGGACAGATTGTTGGTGCACGTCTTGCTGGCGCATCTGTGACTAAGACAGCAAGTCTTTGTGATGTATCAAGAGCCACGGTATCCAGGGTAATGTCAGCATACCACCAAGAAGGATGAACCTCCACCAGCATCACGTAGTGACCTGGCCACTATCCTGCAAGAAGAATGGCTTAAACTCCCTCTGACCTGAAGCTGGGTCCTCACCTCCTTCTACAGATGTATGGTGGAGAGCGTCCTATGCTCCAGCATCAACGTGAGGCATGGAAGCTGCTCTGCTGCAGACAAGAAAGCTCTGCAGAGGGTGGTGAAGGCCGCAAAGAGGTCTGTCGGAGTCAGCCTCCACACCACCACGGACATCTACACCTCCAGACGCAGGAAGAGGGCCACCTGCATCATGAAGGACCCCACTCACCCAGCACACTCACTTTTCGTCCCGCTCCCCTCAGGCAGGAGGCTGCGGAGCATTAAGTGTAAACCGAACAGACTGAGGAACAGCACCTCTTCTCTCCGCAGGTACCTATAGTCCCCTCATCCTCGTGCGGCGCCATCTGCAGGTGCCTGATGTTACTACCACCTTAAACACACAGGGTGACTCTATTTGGTCCAGTGAGCTTATAGATTGTTGATGTGGAAACAGGTCAGATTTGGGGGAATCGGAATTCAGTAATATTTGAGAAGGAATTTCAGGGCTGTGGAGTCACCAGTCATTCGACCCATGCCCTTTATCCCAAAGCTCCCACCATCCACCCAAGCTATACATTAATAGCCCCCCCTTATATTGGCATCTTGAGCAGTCCTGCCAGTATCAGGCAGGAAGCCTGGAAGTGTTGCTGGATGTGCTAATTGCTTTAAGTGTAAGACCCATTTTCACCAGCTTTTCTTTCCGACTGATAAAATCCAAGGAGTCCACAGAGGAAATGCAGCTTGATCTGGGGGTCTCTGGAGATGCACAGCTGTGTTTCCTGGGTAACAGCACTCCAGTTCTCCCATATGGAGAATAAACTGCAGCTCATTACTCCTTGTTACAAAGCATTTTCATACTGATCAAGGATTCTGGGCCCATCTGTACCTTCAGACCAGTCCAGGCTTTATACCCCTCTCTCTGGTGCTGGTGCTGGTGACAGTTAATAGTTAAAGATGTATAACATGAATAGTTAATGGTTAATAGTTCATATAATTGCTCTTTGTGAAGGAATGTCATACGAAACAGGTTGAGGTGTGTTAAGACGTGGTATGCTAACTGAAGGTCTGGATTGACTGAGAAGCACTGGCTCCATCTAGTGGTTAGTATACAGCATATACACCTAAATCTCTCTGCTCAGTACACTGTATACTGACACTGTATACAAACATATAGAGTGTTTATATAAATATCTATCCTTGGTTCGTTTTGTCAGCTCCACTGACCATATAGGAGCACTTTGTAGTTTTACAGTTACAGACTGTAGTCCATCTGTTTCTCTGTATACTCTATTACCCTGTTCTTTAACAGGGTAATAAATAAATGCAGTGACACGTCAATGTCACTGCAGTGCTGAGAATAACCCACCACCCACATAATACCTGCTCTGTGGTGGTCCTGTGGGGGTCCTGACCATTGAAGAACAGGGTAATAGAGTATACAGAGAAACAGATGGACTACAGTCTGTAACTGTAGACCTACAAATTGCTCTTTAATGAACCGTGGAGCTGACAAAAAGGAATAGGTGTGTATACACAAGGGGGTTTACCTAACGAAGTGGGTACAAATGAATAATTAACAAAGATAGATAGATAGATACATAGATACATAGATACATAGATAGATACATAGATAGATATAATGTGTGTGTGTGTGTGTGTGTGTGTGTGGTGGGGGTTAGGTTTATGTAATACTGTAGGGACCAAGACCTGTTCATATACTCATGATGTAGGGACGTTTCGTCCTTGTGGGGACTAGCTTGAGTAAAGCATTAAGAGCAGGGTAAGGTTAAGTGTCAGTGTTAGGCTAGCAGTACTGGAAATGCTGTGTCCTCAGGAAATGTCTAGGTACTGACAATTCACATAAACAAGACTGTGTGTGTATGTGCATCTACTGTGGTAACCAAGACCTGCTCATATGCTCACGTTGTGTGGACCTTCCATCCTTGTGGGGACCAGCTTGAGTAAATCATTAAGGTCAAGGTAAAGTTAGGTTAGTAGTATCTCTGGGTAAGTTTCCAGGAAATGAATGATAGCCTATGTAATGAACCCACAATTCACAGAAACAAGAGTGTCTCTAAAATATGATATGAATATTCTAATGAAGCCATTACTGTGATCCGCCTCATGTGTTTCTAAAATGCAGTGTAATTTACCCCCAGTAGGTGGCAGTAGCAACCTTTCACTTCACAGTGAACCTACTGACATAACAGAAGCCAGCCAGAAGATGAACCAGGACTACCCAGAGTAGCCAACAATATCACCCACCTGGTCCTAAAAAGGGCTACGGTTCTGCAGTTCAGTTTCCTCACTTGAGTAGAACCTCAATAACGCGGCAGCCTCCTACCTGAAATTGCTAATAACATGCATGGGCAAGTAATGCTGGAATATATTTTAATATTTAACTGCCTTGCAAATATAGATCTAGATATATGAGTGTAGAAATGGCACCACCAATGAAGTCATTTGCTTAATCCAGTAAAATAATAAACCATTACTTTTCATCTCCCAGTTTATTACCCTTCACACATCTGTGACCTGATATGACAACCTAAAGGTGGTGGATCCTTATGTCTACATTCACTGTGCATAATACCAGCTCCACTAACCATACAGGAGCACTCTGTAGTTCTACAGTTACAGACTGTAGCCCATCTGTTTCTCTGTATCCTGTACTACCCTGTTCTTCAATGGTCAGGACCCCCACAGGACCACCACGGAGTAGGTAATATGTGGGTGGTGGATCATTCTCAGCACTGCAGTGACACTGAGATGGTGGTGGTGGGAGTGGATCAGACACTGCAGTGATGCTGGAGTGTTAGACACTGTGTCCACTCACTGTCCACTCTATTAGACACTCCTACCTTGCTGGTCCACCATCTAGATGTACAGTCAGAGATGATAGATCATCTGCTGCTGCACAGTGCAGTGTTGGTCGTCCTCTAGTCCTTCAGCGGGGTCACAGGACGCTGCCCACAGGACGCTGCCCACAGGACGCTGCCCACAGGACGCTGCCCACAGGACGCTGCCCACAGGACACTGTTGAACACTGGATAGTTTTGGTTGGTGGACAATTCTCAGTCCAGCAGGGACAATGAGGAGTCCAGCAGCACTGCTGTGTCGGATCCACTCACACCAGAACAACACTCACTAACACACCACCACCACGTCAGTGTCACTGCAGTAATAGGAATGAGCCACCACCCACATAATATCCGTACTGTGGGGTTCTGATCATTGGACCTGATAAGATGGCAAAGCTCCTGTAAGGTAAAGAGAGAGAGAACAATAATAAGAACGAGAACAAGAATGTTCTGTTACGCTGACTCTGCCAAAACAAATTTCTCCACAGAATTCCTGGACTGCATTAGGGAGCCTCCTTTATTCCTGAGGTCTATGAATCTCTGAGCAGGCTCCTGAAGGAACTTCCACAATAACAAGGCCGTCAGTATTTTATGTCGCTTTTATAGCCTCATCATGTTTTTCCATATTGAGGAAATTTGGATTTACGCTTGGGAAAAAGCCTTGCCAGCTTGAGACATTGAAATCACATGACTGTCTAAAATCGTTTCCTTGCATTTAAGGTGGATCACAGAATGAAGGAATGAACTGACAGGGATATAAATTGGTGGGTAGGTTTGACACTGTGCGACATCCGAATGATTCAAGTTTTGTGGGCGCATGTGATGTAAGCAAGGAGGGCCTTATCCCTGTACCTGACTGACCCAACATCCACAATTGTGGACATTCAGCGAGCAGTGATGTCCTCCATGAATCATCCTGTTAGTGCCAGCACTGTTGGCAGACGGCTGCACGATGCAGGACTACATCCACACAGACCGTTACGACGACTGCCCTTAACACCACGTCACCCTTACCAAAGACTGCAGTGGTGTCGTGCCAGACTGTCATGGAGTGACTCAGAATGGCAGCGGGTCATCTTCAGTGACGAGTCCCAGTTTTGTCTTGGTGGAGACGACCAATGAATCTGTGTGTGGAGGCACCGAGGTCAGCACCAAGACAAACAATTTGTTGTCACGTGTCACACGTCCAGAAGGCCTGGTGTCCCTCCACCTCCACCTCCACCCCTACCGCACCATCTGTAGGAACTGTGTGAGAATATATTTAAACTACATGGGATGGATTATCATAGGACACCATTAGGAACCTCTACAACACCATGCCGAGACGTTTGGTATGTTGGGTAAGCAAACATGGAGGCCGGACAGCATACTGAGAGACAGACTTCTGTATGTGTAGCTCAAAAAGTGTTCCCCATATCAGTCTGAATTTATCATCATTTATTCTTCCTGGTGACCTTTATCTTCCTTCCCAACAGCACTGCAATCCCACACTTCCCGCTGTAATGTACAGGAAATGCGCCGTTTGGTTAAAAAGCTTAATCTCACACATAAAAAAACAAAATTTAATTTAATTATGTTTATCCTTTAAAAAATCATGTGCTTTAATGGGAATTATAACTGCGATGTAAACAGCCATTTCCGGAGCCAAACATGTCTACAGACCACCTTAAACAAATGACAATCACAGAACTTGTAAACCTTCCCACAGTCACTTCCTTGTTTATTCAGGCACCTCTGTAGGTTCAAAGGGGTCTAAATTCTTTCCACTATAATTTCCACTCTAAGAGTCTCTATTGAGGTTCTGTCCTGCATGCATCAGTTTGAGTACAAATACTCATCTATCATTCCCCAGATACCGAGCATGTATCAGTCCGCTATCTTGATCAGGTTGGCACCCCACTGACTGTGTTTGCCACTGTGGGCCCGGCCTTAGACCACCAAGATTATTGCCCCATGCAGAAGATCAAACTAGTTTTTAATCTCCTAAAACTAATATGAAATTCACTCAGACTTTTATTTTGGAAAATCAACTACCACAGCTATTACCTGTAGGCCTATAGGCCTGATATAAAATGACTTAGTTAAAAATGCTGACACTAAAAATGATTTATGAGGTATAATGTACATAAGTTAGACTAATTTTAAGATGACCTAAGATAAGCTAAGTTGAAAGCACGTGATGAGAGTGACAGTTTATCTAATACTCTAAATTAAATTCTGGCAGGGGCTAGCGGACCTCCAGCTTTGCCATTAGCGGGGCAACAATGGCGCATCATACTCTTGTTATCAGGGTCTAACTTTTCCCTTGTGATTAGACAGAGAGGAAGAGAGTTACAGTTCTGGTCACTGAAAAAGTAAAAGAAAGTTCGGTGGCTCATGACACAAGGTTCGCTAGCGCCAAATAGCAAAAGCCAAACGGGTCATTTGCGTTTCTCCTTGTTCCAGTCTGTGGGTTTTCTAGGGTGTTTCTTTCTTCAGACCAGCAGCTTTCTGCTTTTCAGCTTTCTGCCAGTTGTTTTATGTGCTGCTCAGCTAAGGCTAAGATTGCTAGGCTTAAGCAGCTAGTTCTTCCTTAGCTAGCTAGCGAGCTAGCTAGCCCTGGTTTAACTTTAGCTAGCTAGCTGCCTTTGTCAGTTAGTCTGACTGACAAGCCTGACAAACTCACCACAAAGGTGTGGGTTATAGCAAGACACACCCTATAAAACGTACAGTCTGTTTTAAGGGTCTTCACAAAAAGCCAGATTTTGAGCTAGGCTAGCTAACTTCACAGCCCAATGGCATCGAACTTCATTTTCCTTCATTGGTGCAAGAATTGTACCTCACCTTATTAACTGCAGACCATCTCCTCTTCTCTTTCTCATCACAAGCAAAGAGCTAGAGTGATAAATGAGTTGTTTTTGGATCCAGCTCTATTCACGCAAGAGCCTCAGCCAGCAGAGTAGAGGCTAGGACCCAGACGAGAAGGTTGATATGTCAAAGCTTAGCAGGCAGATTTTTGGCAACTCTAGAAATTCATTAATTCATCCTCTACACTGCTTATCCTTCTGGGCCACAGAGGGTGCTGGAGCCTATCCCAGTGTTTATTGGGCAAGCGCCAGGAAACACCCTGGACAGGCCACCAATACATCGCAGGGCAGACGACACAAACACATTCACACCTGTGGATCCGTTTGGCTGGACAGTTGGATAGGTTGGATATGTTGGTGGACTATTCTCAGTCCTGATGTCCCTGGCTAGCAGAGTGGACACATTTTCAACCTGACATGCTTTATAAATGTCCCAAAGACAGTAATTCAGTTCTGGCGGTTTCTATTGGCTTTGTGCTGCTAGTTTACGTTACAGTCAATGGAGAGTGTCATTTACCCCGAAAGGGGGAGGGAACGCATTGCAAGCCAAAGCTCTGGGCCGATCTGCTGTGTAAAGTCTGTTTTCAGACACATCTTGTGAAGTAGTACGCCAGTTGTCCAGAGCGTACCGAGCAGTTTCCTTGTTCGCCTGCGTCTTGATTTTGTTTTTTCCCTTTTTGGCTTTGTTTGCCGCGCTCTTGTCTTTGGGTACTTTGATTCATGCCTGGCCTTTACAGCTCCTTTTGATGTTTCTGTTAATCAGTATTCATCTTGTTCAGGTTTTGACCCTGTTTGTTGACAATGGACCACCTTATTTGTGGTAAAGCCTCAAAGCTTTGTATAATCTGGGAACGTTTGACGCAATCTGTCTTGTTATAAGGTCAAATTCCCTTAGCCATTCATCAGCATGGGAAAGACGATAAAGCACACAATTCCAACAAGGGAAAGGTGTGGATGGATATAATGGACATAAAAAAATAGCTAGTCATCTAAAGAATGCTCATAGCAGGGCAATAGAGTTCCAGTCAAGCAGAGCTGTGCCCGGATGAGGACCCAGGTTTTTGTTGGAGAGTTACTGAAAAAAGTAGAGTCTTGGCGTCACCAAGTCTCCAAACCTACCGTCAGATGTCTTGTCTTCTGACTGAACCTAAGCACCTGGACTTCGTTACATGCTACTGGGACTTTAAGTGGAACCGGGTTCTACAGTCAGACGGAGCGAAAACTGAGCCTTTTGGCAACAAATACTCGAGGCGGGTTTGGCATGAAAATAAAGGATGACTTGATGCCCACTGTTAAGTATGGTGGAGGGTCTGTGATGTTGTGGGAACCGTTAGGGTACATGCCAGCATGAACTTTATAAAGATCCAGGGGCCTTTCAGAACCTGGATCTGTCTGCCTTGGTCAACAAACTGGAAATGGGTCACGACTGGATCTTCTGGCAGGACAATAATCAACATAAAAATGGTTTACTGAAAACAAAATCAATCAGACCCCTCCTGTTTTGGCCGGAAATCTGGAGAGTGAACAATAAGGGACTTTCGACCCTGGACCATCTGGAGGAACGGTTTTACGTTCCCTGTTCCGTATTCTTGAAACACAGATATATATATACAATAAATAAAAGATTTCTTTTCCCCATTTTTCAGACTGAGATTAGAGTAATGTGATTTTAATCTTTACCAGATGTTACAAAAAATGTGGGGGATGATTGTAAACAAACTGTCTATACATCCAATTCAACTACAGGGTCAAACTACTGTACAGCAGCCCATCTGTCAGTGAGTGCGTTTGCATGTCCTTAATAATCCAAGCATAATGAGTTATCTGATTATCCGATTTAATTATCTTAAATCGGACTAAGGCCTAAATTTAAGATAATTAAATTTAGGCCTGTGAAGGCCTATGAAAGGCCTATGAAATCCGAACACAGCTGGATTGTAGCACAGTATTAAGGTTTCTCAGTGCATGTCAACCCTTACTCTGATTTCTTTCATTATCCTCAGGCTGAGCATGGGCCAAAACAGACCACAGTCCTGGAAGTAAACGAGCAGCCTTTAACACGATAACCGCAAGACGGCAACGACTCATGTAGACCCGGAGTTTTCCCATCATCGGATGACCTAAGTGCATTTAAACACGGATTTAAAGCTGAACGTTATGTACATGTAAACATAGTCATTGTCTTCAAACTGCTGTTTTTTGGCCCAGGTCGCCTGGAAAACAAAAAGCAAAAGGGAAAACTTAGCACTGACATCCGCAGGGATGTTTTTCCAGACTTTATAAGTTCAGTCTTACACGATTGTTGTAATTTGGGTTCCTCACAGTCCACATAATCCCAAACAACCTTTCAAACGTCTGGGCTAACTTTAAAAACACTAAATCAAATAAACAAAGTTTGGTAAAGGTTGTTATAGAGGAGCCCATATATTTACAGTACTGAGCCATTCTCTATCTATGCCAAAGGTGTGTCTCATCACCTGTAATTCCATCCACTTCAGGTACAGAGTGCTTGGGAAACCTTTATTCTAGTGCTCTTTACAGACGGGAGAGATTCCTGTGTAATTATTGGATGTTAAACTGTAGATTTTATGCTAAATGCCCTTTTAATAGGCTTCACTTCTCGGAACTTGGCTTGCTCTAGGGGGACCTCAGGCGCAGCACATCGAGTCTACGCACTTTAGCACCCTTCATCATCTGCGTATGCACGTTGGGTGGGAGTGCTGTGTACATAAAAGGCCTTGTTAGCGGCTGCGTGGACGAGGAGTCATCAGTAATTCATCTTGATCATGTTCTTCATGTTCTCCTGTGCTTGCTTGCTTTCATTCCATCCCCCCATTCCTCGCTCTCCAAGCCAAATCACAGCTCTTCCTCACATACTGAACTGCTGACATCTTTTCTTCCTATGCGGCTGCTTCAGAGAACCCTTTACCAGTATGAATCTTACCCTCTTCCACCATCATCAATCCTCTCAAGTGCTTTTTGTTGTTTTCTCCTTGCCAGCTGCCAGCATTTCTCTCTCTCTTTGTCACTGACATCCAATCTACCTGATTTACCTTCTTCACTGAGCCCTTTTCCAGTATGAATTTTACTTCCTCTATCAGTCTTATTAAGTCTCTGAAGTGATTTTGTTGTTTTCTTTTCGTTATTTGAGCCTATCCTACCCTTCCTACTGAGCTACTGCCCAAACTGTGTGGTCTGCTGAAGAGCTACTGCCCATCCTGTGCGCTCTGATGCCGTTGCTTCACCTGCCTCAGTTGGGTGCCACTGCCTTCCTGTTGACCAGTTGGCCTACCGTGGAGCTTCTCCTTGTCTTGGTCTGTGAGGAGGCCTCACCTGTGCTCATCTGATGATCAGACATTTTTTCCTCTGCCTGGCAAACACTCAACACTTCTCCTACTCTTTTGTCAATGATTAGAAACTGTGATGCCCTTTGTGTTTGTTGGTACTTGGTTCGACCTGAAGAGGAGCATGGGTTCCCCTCTTGGGTCTTGGTTCTTCTCGAGGTTTCTTCCTCTTGCTCTGAGGGACTCTTTCCATGCCACCGTGGCCCTGGGCTTGCTCACTGGGGGCTTGGACCCAGATTTCCTGTAAAGCTTTGTGACGACTTCCGTTGTAAAAAGCGCTACATAAATAATTTGACTTGCCTCATTTACCTCCTTCAGAGAACGCTTTGCCAGTATGAATTTACCCGTCACCACAGTGTGATTGGGCCTCTGAAGTTTTCTATTTGTTGACATCTCTCCTTTCTATTCACATCATTCAGAAAACCCTATTCCAGTATGAATTTACCTCCCCCAACCTCCAACAGTGACTTTTAAAATTCTGAGGGGCTTGTTTCTGCCAGATGGTTTTCTTTCTCTTTCTCCCAGACAGTCTTTCTTACAATATATCTTCTTGGGAGAATTCTTATCCAGTATGAATTTTCCCTTGTCTGAAGTGTCATCCTGTATCTAAGGTGGTTTTGTCCAGTCTCCCTTCCTACCGGCCTTGCTTCTTTTTTTTCAATATCCAGTTCTTCCAATTGACCTCCTTTAAAGAGCCCTTTACCGGTATGAATTTTACTTCCTATAAGTGTTTAGTCTCTGAGGTGGTGGTTTTTGTTCTCTCTCTGCTGGCTGACCCTGTCTTTCTCTTCGGCATCCTTCCTTCCTATATACTTCTTTCAGAGAGTCCTCTACCAGTGTGAATTTACCTTCCACAACAGTGATTTATATGAAGTGGTTTTTGTTGTTCGGTCCTCTGACAGGTACTGTCTCTCTTTCTCCTTGACATCTTTTCATCCATTCTATCCAGTTGACCTCCCTCAACAGTAACACTTCTGGTATGGAACTGAATTTCTCTAATAGTGTTAATAAACCTCTCGAGTGTTGGTTTCGTTGTTTGATTTATTTTAGGTTCCCCTTATCTCTCTTACATGTTTTAGAAAAACTTCCGGAGAGAGAATAGACTGTCAGAGAAAAACAAATAAACACTTTAGACTAAATAACATCTTTGGAGGAGGTACAATTCATACTGGGATAGGGTTTCCTGAAAGATAAGGAGGGGTGTCAGAGAGAAAGACAGGGTCAACCAGCAGAGAGAAAACAATCACCTCAGGGACTAAACTTATAGAAAGTAAAATTCATACCGGTAAAGGGCTCTCTGAAGGAGATCAATCAGATGAGTCAAATGTCAAGTAGACAGAGAGAGAGAGCAAAATGAAGAGGCTTAATGACATAATGGGGAAGGTTAAATTCATACTGGAATAGGGATGAATGGGGTAAATTGGATAGTGAGATGCCAAGGAGAAAAAGACAAATAGTAGCAACTGGATAAAGAAAAGACAGTAAGAAAGCGCTTCAGAGGCTTGATGGTTTCAAAACATGAAATTCATACTGGTAAGTGTTCTCTAAAGAAGGTAAATGGCAGGAAATGATGTAATAGAGTGACAATAAAGCTGACAAAAATACTTCCGAGGCACTAGAAGGTATAATTCACACCGGATAAAGGGTTCTCTCAAAGAGAACAAGAAGGGACAGATGTTAGGAAGAAAGAAAAATAAAGGCAGAATGAAAACAAAAGACACATCTGAAGTTTTCCAGTATGAATTTTAGTTCCACCAGCTTCCTCCATCAGTACCAGGTACTAAACTTCAGATGTGTCCTTTACTTTTCTTTCTTCCTAACATCTGTCCCTTCTTGTTCTCTTTGAGAGAACCCTTTATCCGGTGTGAATTATACCTTCTATAAGTTTAGTCCCTGAGGTGATTGTTTTCTCTCTGCTGGTTGACCCTGTCTTTCTCTCTGACACCCCTCCTTATCTTTCAGGAAACCCTATCCCAGTATGAATTGTACCTCCTCCAAAGATGTTATTTAGGGTAAGGTGCTTTTCTTGTTGTTCTCTGACAGTTTATTCTCTCTCTCTCTGACATCTGTCACTCACAGAGAGAAGTATATATTGCCCTAAGAGAAGATCCATACTTTACCACTTCACCTTGAATTTGACCTTGTACAGCATCATGTAGCCTTTGAGATTTATTTGTTGTTATTTCTCACTGTAACTTTCCCTCATTTCTTTATCTCTCTTCCATCTTTCCTTTGTATTTACATCTTTCAGGAAACACTATTCCGGTATGAATTTCAACTCCTCCAATGATGTTATCAGGTCTGAGGTGTTTCATTTGTTATTTTCCCTCTGCCAGTTAACTCTTTCTCTCTTTCTGACATATGTCTTCCTTGGAGATGGCTTTTCCAGTATGAATTTTATCCTCAGTGTCATCCACCCTTGATGTTTATTTGTTGTTGTTCTTTATCTGCTAGTTGTTCTTATTTATCTCTCACTGATATCCATCCTTCCTGTTTACCCCTTTTGAATATTCCCTTCCCTAACAGCATTGTGAAACCTCTAAAGCATTTTTATTGCCATTTTCCCGGTCACTTGCCCTTCTCTCTCTCTCTCCCTCTTTTTATTTTACTCTCTTCCATCCATCCGGGGCTCTACATGCCTCCATTCTGCTCTTGCCTAAGCTGATGAAGTGCTGCGGCGAGGTATTTGGAGAATTCCTCCCTCTGACCAAACCAAAAGTCTCTTGGCCGAAGATCTCGCTCACTTCCCAAAGCTCTTCCCAAATAAGGCTTCCCTTCTTCAACAGAGGAGTAGGGGGGGGGAGAAGCAACAGAATGGCAAAGCCCAGGGCGGACAGTGGGAGGGAGAGAGCGCAGAAGAGGAAGGGTTAGAGGAAAAAAGGCCATGTCCTTTTAAGGCTACGGTTTCCTTTTCTCTCTCCCTCTCTCCATCCCCAGCACCCGTCTGTTGCTAGTTCTCTAATGGTGAAGTCATTGCGGCTCTCCTACTTTTGAGCCTGCTCTTCTAGGAGGGAGGACTCTACGGCCACATAAAACACTCGCGCCCGGAGTCGCACGCACGCATACTTCCAAACACACACTCACACCTTCCTGCGCGTAGGACAGTCTCCATCCTAATCCTTATCCACAGTGAGTATATGTCTTTCTTATCTTCCGAATGCCTTACAGATAGAGATGCTGGAACTTTTGCGGATACAGGAACCAAGGATTTACATCAAGTCATGCCTGTCGAGGTTTATGTCCTGTTTGATTCAACACTCTAAGGGCTCCGGAGAGGAGTTCTTTGGAGCGATGCCATAGGAGAACCATTTTTGGTTACCTAAAGAACCTTTCATTAAGTTCCACTGACAAGTTCTTAGTAGCTATTCTATTGTGTAGCTCCAAAGAACCCCTTTGGGTACTTTTTATTTTGGGCTTAATGTTCTGGAACTGTTGATGCTCCATGTGATGTGAGGGGATGGGATGTAATGTGATGGGATGTGATGCTAGGAACCCTCCTGTAGGATGGAACTACTATAGCCTCCTACATATACAATGAAATGAATAGCCATTGATGGGACAACTGTTCTTTGACAGAGTTGGAGAGCTGGGGCTACACGTTTACTAACCCTCATGTATATGTTTTATATATATGTATGTATTTCCATATTCCTGCTCATATATAACTTTTATGTAACACAGACAACAATACTCGGGAGCCTGACATCTTTCCCATGTTAGAATTACACCCTGGAAGCTACTGCGATAAACACGCCTTTGGGCACGGACGCAAATGACTGCCATAAAAGGGCCTTAAGCGGGAATTCATTTGCCAGTGAGGACCATTCCACTTTACCGAGGAGCAATGTTGACGCTTAGACGCACGCACATACTCACAGGCACTCAATCATCAGTGGTGGACATTCAGTGTACAGGACAGGCTAGCCAAAGTAAACCACAGAACACTTCAGAACCTTTGAGAAGCGGACCTCCAAGGATTTATACAGGCCAGCTGTATTAACTTTAACCTTTCATCATGTGTAAACACTTTATAGCCATTTAGAAGAACAAAGGCAAAGAGCCCATATGGCCAGCTTTCCTGTATTTAGTTACTTTGCCATATACAAGTCCATATACAACATTATCTTTTTTTAAAAATTCTATATATATGTATACAAGTTCCAAATGTACCAGTCCATATAGTCCATATATTGCTGATGTCAGAACAAAACCTCATATCTTCATGCCTGTTAGCCTTTACTTAACGTCTGCCAATTCCCCGGTAAATATACCCAAACTAATGGCCCAAAAAGACACAGAAACCGTCTGGTTACCTTGACTTACATTAAAGTAATGACCATGCTTTTTTTCCATTTCCTGTAATGCTATCATTGGTGAGGTATGAGGTTTTTGTTCCAACACCAGCGAAAATGAAAACTAAACTGCCAGTTCTGAACTCCCTTTGTTTTAAATTGGTGATGTCATGGAAACTTCTTAACATATATACACTGAAGTTATAAGGAGCGTTTCATCCCAGACAGCTTCTTGAATTAGGCACAACCGAGGACAGCCAGTCAAACCAGACCACCAAGACATCCTTTACGGAGATACGAAGGGTTGACAAAGAAATGAATTATGACTATACAAAATACAAAAACCATGAGATGAAACATTAAAGGTATGGGCCCTTTAAGACAAATATGTAAATGACCTCGGTTCTGATTGGCTGACATGTATTGAGTTCCCTGCAAACAGCACTCTAGGTGGAAATGTACAGACCTAACGGAAGCCACGGCCCCTCCTTTCGGATTTGTGGATTCTTTGGAAGGCTGCATTGCTCAACATGCTGACAGACGTGAACAGTACAATGTGTAATGAGTCGGCTACAGATATGGGAGGTTCCCTACCACTTGGGCTTGGTTCTTCAGGGTGAGAGCCCTTTAAAAGCTACGGGGAACAGCCAAGAAGCCAAGCAAAAGAAGCAGGGAGTGTCCTCCAGTTTTGGAGCAGCTACTCTGGAGTACTTCGGACGTCCTTCTGATCTACTTCGACTTCAAATTACTAGGTTATCTGCCAGCAGTGGACGGAGGAGACTTTTTTAAGCATCCTGGTGGTACTACCTCAGCAGAAACCGTGGTGTTAGTGGCTGCACATATAGGAGCATGAATACCTGGAGCGAGCCAGGAGCTATGTGGGCAGTGGCTGGACGGCAGCTCCAGTGCAGTAGGGGTGGGAGATAAGGCTACCGTTCCAGCAGCAGCTCCTAGATGACGTGCTTACATGGCATTTTCAGTCCCCGTTCGCAGATCCAGAATGTTTTCCTTCCTCCTCTGGCACAAGTGGCAGCTGCCAAGTCTGCTACTATGGCAGCGGAGAAAAAACAGAGCAGTAGAGTCCAGAGGAAGGGAGGGATCGCACGGGTAGAAAGCCTCTCTGGCTCTCTGCTCATGCCCCATAGAAATGTAGACGAATATAAAAGAATGTTAATCATATAGCCCACGAGTCCACATCTGGATAAAAGATCACATCTGTGGGGGAAGAAGGCATTTCAAACTGAAATCAGATCCCTGATCATCCGGGAAGAAAGGTCTAACCGTCTACCTAACTGGCGGTGGTTCATTTTAGATCTTGAACAGTAGCAGATACGTTTGTTTGAGAAGCAGAGCGTGTGCCATGTATCAAAGTTATTAGAATTATAGATATTAACAGAGATAAAACTATAGATTCTGAGGTAAGTAATATAGTATATAGTTAAAAATCACATTTCAAGCCACAACATGAAGGAGTGCTTGTATGGAGATGCGTTCATGGTTGTGATATTACATTGTGCATTAAGGTTTACTGGATGGGAGGGGTTTTCATACAGTGCAGTGACTGTGTAGTCTCATCCACATCCTATACTTAACAAAAATGGAAGAAGCCAGAAAGGGTTTACTTCTGGTTGCCAGTTTGGTTGCCTTCAAAGGACGACTCATGAGCTATTTCTGACACTGAGATCTGTAAAGAACTCTTCAAAGAACCTCAACGTAATCCAAAGGGTCTGTGCTGATTATAAAACTAGTCCTAGGACTGTCAAACTGAGACCAGAAGCTGTATTTTGATGTGTGTAAAGTTTTAAACATGAAGAGTTTGTTTGGGAAAAGTGTCTGGGACCTTGGAAAATCCATGTCATAGAGAACAGAGCATGTATATGATATGGAAGCCTATTCTGTTCAGGTAGAGGGAAAAAATCACTCCCTGTGTTGGTTAGTCACTTGGTTATAAAATGACGCATTGTCTCAAAATGCCGACTTATTATCTTGAACTATTATTACTTAGTGCTGCAAATGTTTGACTTTCTGTTTATCAAAATATTCCTGTTTTTATGACTTTTTGACCAAATTTTTGAATTAGTGTCTTGACTTACTTTCACAAATGTCTGACCTAGTACTTGGAAAATAATGATTTAATTTTAAAAAGTTAAAATGTTACCTTAGATTCACCAATATTTCACTTTTTTCTGAGAATATTTACTTGTAAAATGTATATGTAAAATGATTTTTCTCAAAATACTGACTTCCACAAACGTTTGACTTAATTTATCAAGATATTTACTTTGTATCTTTGAATTTCTTTTATCAAATTTCTGACCAAAAGACTAAAGACATAAATATTTTAAATTAATAACTTTTTTGTTGGCTTTGTTGACTTTAAATTTTAAAATACTGACTGACTTACATTTTTTTAAATTCTCAAAACAATTTATTTTCTCTAAAAATTTACTTGGTAGCCCAAGATGATTGTTCTCCAAGTACTGACTGACTTTCACAAATCTTTGACTTCCTATTTCAAAATAATAATTATTTTGTTAAAATTATGACTTACTGTCAAAAAATGATTTTGATGATTAGATTTTGACATACTATATAAAAACGAGACATTTTTAAAATAGTTACTAAATCTGAGGAAAGTCTAAATTTTACAAAATTTGCAACAATAAAGTCAAACATTTGAGAAACTTTTAGACATATATACTTATATATATATATACACTTATATATATATATATAATGTTTCTATATACATATAAACTTTTAGACATATATACTAAACCAGCAGGTCGAAACTACCTGTTGGGAACGGCTTCCATAATACGAGCTCCAAAAGATTTGACCCCCTGCAACCTCCCCCTCTAACCTCCAGGCCCAGAGAGTGGTGGTGTCCAGACATCGAGATGGCAGCACAGGTGACAGTGGTGCTGACTGTACAGAGTTGCTACTGTGTGTGCTTGGCTGGAAGTGGGAATCTGGAGATGGGAACTTGTACAAGTGTGCAGCCTTTAGAGCTTCCATTGCACAGCCCTTCAGCCCCTCACTGAATGATAGACACAAATTTACTATAGCCAATGGATTTCACTGAGAAAGATCATTAATGACCGGGCTGAGTGGTGTGCAACCTGAAAGCTCTTGCTGGGGATGTAATCAGATGTGCCTTCAAAATCCACTTTTTTGTTTTGTTTGTTTTGCCACACCACACCTGGTTACGTGCATGGTTTGTGTGTACATGTGTGAATGCTGTACGTGTGGGAGGGGAAACGTCGCTTTTGTGCCGGGTTTATGATGTGGCAGCTTTGTGTCTGCAATGTTGGCTGTTCTTCACTAGACTGTGACTGGCTTGTGGCTCAAGGGTAACTGCATTTCAACAGAAGACAACTGGGATGGGGATGACGCAGCGGTCCCGATGCCCTGCTAACTGAATGCTTCTTTCACAGTCGTTGATATAAGCAAACCGAGATGCAAATGTAGACTACATGTTGATCGTAGCTCACTGGAGCACTGCTATTAATGAAAATTCAGGCCATATTAAACAATAAACTGACTGGTGCTAACGATGCTAGCATCATGACTCATTGTGATTACACTGCGTTAGCCATCAGGTAGAGACTATCTGTAGACAAACGAGCAGTCTTTAGACTTACATGAGCAGCACCATTCTGCGGCCTCTCACCTCTACTTGCATTCCATTGCGTAGCAGGGAACAGCCATGGCCAACAAAGGTCCATCTTATGGGCTGAGTCGCCAGGTCCAGGACAAGATCGATAAGAAGTACGACCCTGACCTGGAACAGCGTCTGGTGGAGTGGATCATGGCCCAGTGCGGCTCAGGAGTGGGGAAACCTGAGGCGGGCAAGCAGGGCTTCCAGGACTGGCTAAAAGATGGATGCGTGAGTGTCCCTGATTTATGGAATCCTACATATGGCCGAAACAGAAAATTGTTACCCCAATGTTACCCCGTTCCCCTGCTGTTCCTCAGGTCCTGAGCACGCTCATCAACAGTCTCCATGACGGAGAAAAGCCTGTAAAGAAGATCCAAAGCTCATCTATGGCCTTCAAACAGATGGAGCAGGTGTCTCAGTTCCTCAACGCTGCAGAGGCGTACGGTGTGACCAAAACCGACATGTTTCAGACTGTCGATCTCTGGGAGGGTAAGTGAACCAGTCAGAGCCCATGTGGGCGTGTCCTAAACCCTTAAAAAGCATGGAGAGTTGCTTATGCAACTTTATCCTTCAGCTCATGCAGGCCCACAGTCACCTACACTGAACATCCTGGATGCAGTCATGTGACAGTTTGTGAGCATGTGACCTCATTAACACAACCCTGATGTCCTTGGTTAATCCATGAGATAAATCCAGCTCATTTTAAAAGCTTGTGTTTTGTGTCTATAGGGTTTGATATAAACCCATTTGACTTGATTCTAATACTTTGATAACATGTTCTATATTACATAGAACCTATTCTGACCCCATATCTAGAACAATATGATGAAACACAAGTTGAGAAATGGTTATTAGGACATGTTACTGGTACGTTGATCTTAAAATTACACAAGAGCCCATGTGACCTTTGTGTCCCAATAAGAGGGTTCTTATAACTGACGTAAGGGGAAATGGGTCGGGCTCTCATGGGCTGGATGAGCACGACATGTGGTTGCAAGAAGGATGATGGGAGTGGTCACCTTTTATGACCGCTATTATTCAAAAGAGAACCATGACTTACAGTCACGCTGCGTTCACATGTACACAGCAGATGGCAAACTGGATATTCCATAATCTTGTAAAATGGAGCCGGTGTGGCAAATTCTGCCAGCACAAGCCTTAATGTGAAGATTGAAATTTACCTAGTGAATTTAGACAGTAGTTTTTTTTTTTTTTGGGGGAACCACGGATGCCTAATGTCTTGTTTTTGAATTCCAGACAAACCCAGGATCACACAACAAACCCTCCTCCTGCCATTCTCCACCTTATATAATGCATTCCTGCCAGTAGCACTGTTAGCATAGCATTGTTTGTGTGGCTTCACAAACCGCTATGATGTGCAAACATGTGAATGCCATCGTTGGGCCTTTGGTTTGGGATCCTCAGAAGTCCAAAAATACCCCATCGCTATGATAAAGCCCATTTCTATTGAAATCCTTATGAAACCACTAGTAATGTATCAGCACTAAGCTAGCAGGGTGCAGCTTTTGGGTGTCATTAGCCATTTTCTTTGGTTGTTTCAGAATGTAGCAAGTTTCCAACCCAAATTTTAAAGAATGATCAGACAAAATATCAATTTGACACAATTTCTGCCTACCCTGAATGTAGCTGAACAGACAAGACATACGACTGAAACTAGCTTCTTTAGTTTAGAATTGGAGTGGCAAGGCTAACATCGCTAACAAACACTAGCTGGCTGCCCAGAGTGATTTTGGCTTATGTTTGCAGCACACAGCAAATTATACTGTGCTCTAAACAATGTTGACAAGCATGCACAGTTTTATTCAAGTTGGATGTAGTTTGGTGATGTGCTCACAGAATAGATCTGAGCTATTTTGGAGACTGTGGGGTTCTAGTGTTTGTTAGCAACGTTAGCTCCAGAAGCAACATGCCACAGATCGACCATGTCTAGGTTAAGTGTCAAACTGTGTACACCAAGTACAAATAAATACACGAACCACAAATCCCAGGCATGTATGCCCTGAGGGTTCTCCTTTGCTGTTCCTATTGCTTTTTTTGGACTAGCTCAATCATATCTCCATGTTTCTGTTCCCAAAGGAAAGGACTTGGCTGCAGTGCAGAGAACACTGATGGCCCTCGGCAGCATCGCAGTCACAAAGGGTGATGGAACTTTCCGTGGTAACCCTGACTGGTTCTTCAAGTAAGTAGTGCCCGAAATATCTCCTAACCTGATTACCAGGGCTGCCCTAACCACACTTCTGGAAATCCACCCTCTTGGTTCCAACTCTTACCTAATGCACTAGCTCATTGGCTGGAGCAGGGCTGGGCACATCTGGTTTTGGCTAGGTATGCAGTTTCCCAGACATGGATGCATCTAACCGTGCTGTTCCGTTCCCATTGCAGGAAAGCTCAGGAGAACCGACGGGATTTCTCGGACGACCAGCTGAAGTCAGGGAAGAGTGTTATCGGCCTGCAAATGGGCTCCAACAAAGGAGCATCCCAAGCCGGCATGACAGGCTATGGTAGACCCAGACAGATCATGAACAACTGAATCCACTCGCCCCTCCAAAGCTGACCCCTCCCTTCATTCCCACCTCCCCCCCTCACCCCGATAGAGCCTTTCTAAAATTGCGTCCTGCCTCAACGAGTCCAGCATTCCCACTCACTTTAATTACACTCACCAGAGTAATTCAGCTCATGCAAAAAGTCATAAACGAAACCATCACCGCCATCATATAGGTCTGGGACAACGAGCAAGTCTGCAAGTCTTCATGAACGATTGTGTTATTGCAAATGCTGAATGAATCCCGGCTTGACAATGCAACACAAGAATATTGTAAGCCTTGGTTGTGCCTTATGTGTCCTGAAGACACGACTTTGGTAAGAGAATAATAAAGGAACTCGATGACTGACAGAACATCATTTAAAGGGTTGCAATCATTTGGATGTCTGCAACAACATCGTTAGCTTAGAAAAGCATTTCATTTGGCGGCGAAGGCTAAACGCGAATAAAGCCAGGCAAAAACGAGCTATTGTAAGATCGGAATTTGTCATTTCCAAAATGTGAGGCTGTCTGAGGCATAGGCACAGGTTCAGCCTTGTATTTTTGTATTTTGTCTAATTAAAAGATGACTCAAAAAGAGGCTTCACTGCTCTTTCTTAATATGGGATATTACAGAACAGCAAAGACAAACAGCCTTACAGTACCAATGTTTATTCTTCTCGTTCCCGTGTACTGTGAGTGTTTCCTTAATCCCATAGACCTAATGCACACTGGTCCCCATAAACTTTATGTTTTGTGGTCAGGACGATAAAGTCTTGAGAAGCTCTGTAGTGTCCAGGTACATTCAGATGTGAGTGGACTTCAAGTAGCTTCTGGAACTGAGAGACCTCTCCAGACGTTTAAAGCATGGTCTGAAATTTCATAGAACTTTGGAGAACTGTTTAGAACTTTCTAGAACTGTTCAAGGCACACACAGCAGTGTAAACACAGGTGTGTTGAAATGGCCATTTCAGTTGATGTTCCAGCTGAGTGAGTGGATAGTGGATACAGAGCTACAGGTCATGTAGAGGCATCAAGAGGCTGCGGCATCCGGCAGACGCACTCAAGACCAGAGTGTGAGAGTACTGGGTGAAAGCATCTGGTAAGATGTGTGAGGCCTACAGAGCACACTTGAGCATGCAAGACAAACCCTGGGCACCTCACGTGCAAGCACTTCAGGAGAACTCTTGCAGGTGAGGTGGACGATTGCTGCTCACGTAGATGGCAGAATTTTATTCTGTAGAGTTTTGAAGATGCATTGAATTTTCAAAGCTGTTATTAAGAATTCTGTCACAGTTTTTGATTTTCCAGCAAAACAATATGTAACATTACACAATATACTTCATCCACTGTGTTAATACATTACACATTACTCACTAACATGTAAAACTAATCAGATCATAGATGTTTTTCAATGATGATTAAGCAAAGCAGTCAATTTGGTCTGTAGCAAAAGCCCTGTTCACAGTGGGGCTATGCTAAGCTATTTCACAGTCATGGCCCCGGGTCCCCACCTTCTGCCATCTCAGCATTAAAACCCCGGCTCCATACAGCATGGCACCTCGCTGCAATCTGCTTTAACAACGCAGCAGAACAAATACTCTCATTTACAGTGAATGACTTTCAGCTGCCTTGTTGATTTCAGGTTGGCCTTCAGCTCAGACCCACTTCTACTAGCACCCTTATAGGTTCCTGTAGTGGTTGTTAGCACTGTGCTAACAGTAGTGAACATTTTGTGGTCAGTACTTGATAAACAGTGAATCTTTTAGTGAACAGTGAACCTGGCGTAGAGCTGCTGCCACTGGTTTCCATTTCTAAAAACTGATGGAAAACCTGGTTAGACTACAGCTCATGTTTAGAGTCTATGATGTGCAGGATCTAATTATTGCCAGAAAAGGACCTGAGGGTCCTTCTCCGGAGACTCCACCAATAAACAGATCAGACAGAAACCACTAAGTCACCACAGCAGCAGATCAGGGTGCCCAATCCAGGTCCTGGAGATCTACCAGCACAACTGACTCTGAACTGGAGTGGACTGGTGGAGGCTTTGAATATTCACTGTTGATTACTGCTACAACTGCCAAAGGTATTCAGGGCAGCCCTACATACCACTGTAAATTAGGATATACCTAAGTGTGTCTACAGTGACCTCGGAATAGATCCACATGCAACACGTCTTCCAACAACCTGAAGAACCATCCACCATACAATAAAACACATTTCTAAACAGTCTACTAGACAGATGTCCCCGTAGCCATTCATCACCTGGATCAGGTGTGTTATGTTGGAGCGGGAGCTAAACTCTACAGGGCAGTAGGCCAGGATTAGGCACCCCCATTGCGGTAGATGAACGAGACGTCAAAAGAGTACAGATTAGCTGACGCGTCTTTATTGTCTTGATTCAGACCAGCTGTTAATCACATTTCTTTGGATTTTCAAACAAGTACACTTCACCTCTTTTAAAAAGACTCAAGTCTCAAAACGCATCCAGTTTCATAGAAATCATGCCCTGTAAAATGAATAGAACTTTATGTAACGTCACGGATATAACTGTGTGCATCATTCCACATTTCCAGCGTAACAGTTTGGGGGGAGAAAAAGACAAAGAAACTGGGAAAAGAACAGTAAAACCAAAAGTACTGGATGCGCTGGTAACTCTCTCCCTATATATATTTATATATATATTTCAAAAGAACAAACCCTGCAAAAAAGTATATAATTTAATAAAAATATAGCATTCTTTCTTTCTCTCTCTCTCTCACACACACACACACACACACACACACACACACACACACACACACACACACACACACACACACACACACACACACACACACACACACACACACACACACACACAATGCCATTGGTCAAGCTCAGAAGCAGCCTGCTCCTGATCTTGCCAATGGCTAACGGTCCTTCGATTGTTTTCCTTGGTAATACATTGTTTAGTCTAGATGTGTCCTATGGGACAGTCATGCTCAGAGCGTTCCACAAATTGACTAAAATGTCCATCAAACCCTTAAAAAAAACAAACAAATTGAAATCACAGCTAAGAGAACCCACCTTTTTGTTCTAGAGCAAGCACTTAAACACTGGCCAGCTTGTAAAGAGGTGCTAGCTCAGCCTGAGTAAGGTGCATGGGTTGTAGGTCCAGTTCTGATATTTTTTCCCCCTGAGTGCTATGTGTCCTCATCGTTTGCAATGAGAGGCATTTTGGCCTCTATGTCCGTCACAGGTTGCATCTCCAGGATCTGGCCGTCGTGCAGACCAGTAGTTCCCAACCGGGTCCCACCGCTGGTCCCTCGAAAGCCTCGCAACAGCGCTCGCCAGTCTACGTGGGCCAGGGTCACCTCCAGGGTGTAGTAGAGTGACCAGAACAGTGCAAAACAGCCCAGGAGCAGCAAAGACTGCATCGTGATACAGAGAACAGAGAGTTTACATTCCACTTGCTTTAAATTCAATTCAGCTGCTCTTAACCACAGTGATCCTTTGCTGCCTGCTTGGGAAAAACCTAATCTTATGCAAATACTAACAGGCCAGGGGGGTTTTCACACCGGAGCTGTTTTCCGGACCCAGGTCTGCTTACTCTGCGAATTTGGTACGTTTTAAACCCGGGAGCAGTCCAAAGCCCAGACCTCTGGTTCTTCTGGTCTGGGGTTCTCTTCTAGTGGTGCAGGTGTTACTGCTCTTGCTGCCGCCAGCATGTGAGCTACACGGCTGCTTTAACGTACCTAGTGTTATCACTATTATAGATCGGTATTTTTATTTTTTATGTGAAAGCAAACCAGCTATAATAAGCCCCTACCAGAAAACCCTACCTGAAATTATATATATACACATATACATATCCACTGCTGACACAAGCATATAACTGAACACAGTTTGTAAGACCAACAGAATAGGATGTTCTGGAGAAATCTTATTATTATAAATAGTTCTGTTTTATTTAAGTAGTTGTGCTGTATTTGCCAACAGTGTTTAGATAACCTACCGCAGAAAAGGGATGTATGGGACTGCGCAAGCGATCCACAGTTGGGATAGAGTTATTTTATGTGAAGGCGAACCAGCCCCTACCTGAAATAAGCTTAAACTTGATCCTGGGTACGGACTTGTATATAGGACAAGTGTGAAAACGCCCTATAGATACAGATACACTGTAGAAATAAGCAGATATACAGCTCTGGAAAAAAAATAAAATAACAGACCACCGTAAAATGATCAGTTTCTCTAGTTCTCTAGGGTGTGTTTGACCACATTGAGCAGTGCCGTTTTATTCTATGAACTACTGGGAACATTTCTCCCAAATTCCAGATAAAATATTGTATTTAAAGCATCTTTTTCATAGAAAATGACATTCATAACAGAGAGGCCTCCAGAAGCCTGCTTCAAACCGTCCTCGCTCTGCAGGTCACCCTCGCTGCTGCTCGCCATTCTTTTAGTAGGTCCCTTAATGTCATTTTATGGCTGTTAAGTGACGTTCAAATGACACGGCGGTCATCACGGTCAGTAGAGAGTCGATTAGGCCCTCTGCCTCAGTCTGTAGCTGTGTTGTCCTGCATGTTTTCTGGTTGAGCTTGCTCTTATGAAGCGCTGTTCCTGAAATGTTCAGGATGGAAGGAACCTGGTGCTTACTGTATCTGCCAGTAGAGCTAGAACCAAACCCTCCTGTTCCTCACTAAGAACATTTCTTCTCTGCTCTTTTGGCAGGTCTGTAGTTGTATTTTGAGTAGTACTAGTGCAGCTTTTGCCATCCAGCTGGTTCTATAATGAGAGAACATTGATGACAGCAGCAGTGGGTTTATATTGTTGTTGGTTAGGATGGGATCTGGTTCAGGTGATCACCTAATCTGCATCTCATTAAGTAGAATGAGGTGTGTCTGTGAAGGAGTTCTGTTCAGAACGGCTGCTGTACATGTATTTTTCCAGAGCTGTATATCAAAGTAGCTACATCCACTGCTGGCACAACCCTATAACTGAACACAGTTTTCCAGACCAAGAGAACAGGATGCTCCACAGATAAGCCTAGTCCTGTAGTATTATTGATATTGGTGCTACATTTGGTGAGCGTCACCAAAAATTCAACCTTCAACCTGACTGATTTAAAATAGTTCTGCTGTATTTGGTCATTTTCCACTGAGCAACATATCATGCCTTTCATTCGTCCACTGAAATGCTTCAAGTATCTATTTTTTTTTTTATATTATTATTATTTTTAAAAAGTTTAAATGTCTTCCAGGCGGCTAATTTGCAATGTTTCACAATGCTAATATAAACAGTTTTCCTGAATTCTACAATCTGAAAAGTGTTTCTGGCCATAGCAATGCGTTTCCATTCCTAGGAAAACTAATAAAGTATCTTAAAGTATAGATGAAAGGAACAAGACTGATTAGAAACCGTCCACAGCCCTGATTTAAGCACATAAAAGATCACTAACAAATGCAAAGGCATGTCTTGTTTAAAAGTTAAAGGTAAAAAAAAAAAAAAAAAAGTTTAAATACCAGAAGAAAGAGTGAGAGTTACCTTGAGGCTATTTGAGGTAAAAGGGCTCACTATCTCAGAAGGAATGTCTAAACCAGGAGGGCAGGGCAGTGAGAAATTGCTGTGCAGATATTGCCCATTCATTGCGTCCTCCACGAGCCTGTCAAGAAACAAACATAACCAATCTGAGTTCACTCACTGTGAAGATATAAATACAGCTAGAAACAACTTGGGGAAGAAAGAACTCCACACAGACATTCTTTCTATTAACGAGTCTAGATGCAAAGAAAGCAGAACTAATAGTCTGCCTGGTTGGAAACAGGTCAAATATTTGCAGACAAAAACAAAATGGCCCTGATTACTGAAACGAAACTGACTGTAGGCAAGCCTGTTTACTAAGGCTTACATGATAACATGCACAAGAGATAGCTGGATGATATGGACAGAACCGGACTGTGATTAGGAGAGATGGGTGATACAAGCTACATATTAATTACAGTCTTTATTTTATCAGAGATTTGAAAACATGGAATAGACAGACTGAACTAGCAGTGCCTAAAAATACAAATCAAAAACTACGAATTCAATTCAATTACAACTCCATTTATTCCAATTACGTAAAACTATGGCAGACCTGGGACTGTTTATTTTTGGTCAAGTGTGAAAGCTGTTTTCTGAGCCCATAACTGGTCCAGAGAGTGCATTTCTGACCCTCCTGAAATCGGTGGTGTGGGGTTTCGCTTCCAGTGAACTCTGTCGCGGTCCGCTGCGTGCAGAAGCTATCCCCTGCTGGCACTGCATGAGAGGCTGCTGGTTCATTTTGTAACATGACTGCTTTGACCTCTTTATATCACTTCCATTTTTGAGCTTTGTGATTGTGAGACAGAGATTGTTGTGGACAAAAAGCACTGCTCTCTGTACCATGAGCGCTTGTATTCAAAGATGGAACCAAAAAGCAGCATAAACAGATGAAGCTACTGCGTACTATTTGGCAACCTTGTGCGGGAAAAGTGATGTGTGGAATTATGCAAGCGCTCTCGTCTAAACACATGCCCAGAATTAGTCCTGGGTGCGGAGAACACTAATTAGACCTTCCTTTTATTGACATGTGCAGTAGGTCAGCGTTCTTTAAGAAATAATAGGACGACAGGCTCAAAGCATATTCTGATATACTGTAATCATAATACTGACTATGACACATAGAGGTTACACTACTACACATTGTAATTGTGATATACAGCCATCAGCCATAACATTAAAACCACCTCCTTGTATCTACTTGTATCCACTGCACATACAGGAGCACTCTGTAGGTCTACAGTTACAGACTGTAGTCCATCTGTTTCTCTGTATACTCTATTACCCTTTTCTTTAATGGTCAGGACCCCCACAGGACCACAACACAGCAGGTATTATGTGGGTGGTGGATCATTTTTAGCACTGCAGTGACACCGAAGTGGTGGTGTTGTGTTAGGGTGTGTTGTCCTGGTGTGAGTGGATCAGGCACAGCTGTGTCCACTCACTGTCCACTCTATTAGACACTCCTTCCTTGCTGGTTCACCGTGTAGATGGACAGTCAGAGACGATAGCTCATCTGCTGCTGCACAGTGCAGTGTTGGTCATCCTCTAGTTCTTCATCAGGGGCCACAGGACGCTGGCCACAGGACGCTGGCCACAGGACGCTGGCCACAGGACGCTGGCCACAGGACGCTGGCCACAGGACGCTGTAGGCTGGATAGTTTTGGCTGGTGGACGATTCTTAGTCCAGGAGTGAGGTGTCCAGCAGCACTGCTGTGTCTGATCTACTCACACCAGAACAACACTCACTAGCATACCACCACCACATCAATGTCACTGCAGTGCTGAGATTAATCCACCACCCACACACCTGCTCTGTGGTGGTCCTGTGGGGGTCCTGACCATTGTAGAACTAAAAGGTGCACCTATGTGGTACTGTTTAGAGACTAATGACAGATTTTGTAAACTGTAATTTTGATATCAAATAAACTATACATTGTGCTGCTTTATTTCAACTCTCTATACAGTATGATGTGGTACCTTCACAGTAGGAATGACAATGACTGGAACTTCCTAACCTACCTCTGTCTGTCCAACACCTCTGAGAAGGATAAAGATGAGCCATAGAGAGTCAGTTTCCAATACTTCAGAGTGCCCAAAGGAAGGGCAGCTTCTCCTGGGGGAGCCTCTACATGGACAGCAAAAGGAGTAAGCTCTCGTAAGCCCAAGGGGTGCAGGGAGAAATATGATAATTCATAAAGTCGAAAGTCAAAAAAACCTTACTGTGGTCGGTGATCTGGAGGGTGTACTGGCCCTCAGCTCGCTCTCCCCAGCACCGCACAGTGGAGAAGGTCCAGTCTGTGTAGCCGGAGCCATCTCTGTTTAAAACATCAACAGCAACAACAAAGCATTCAGAGCTGGTAGGCTGTGATAAGCAGGTTGAGTGATGAGGGCTGCATAGGCTTCACTGCCTTTTTCATGGAAATGTGTGGCACTCCAAGAGACTTGCCAAAGCGGGCCCTGCCCTGTTCTTGGAAATCTACTCAATGCTGTGAAGTGTTTCAGCCCCAGTTCACGGGGTTCAAAGAGGTCAAGACAAATGGTCATTATTTTGATTGTCCGGTAACGAACTGGCACTAATAGGTGGCAAGTATGCAATTAACATCTCAAGCTAAAGCGAAGCTGGAATCAGAGCCAGTGTGTCGACAGAGATAGACTGAGATTCTGTACTCACGTGTCTATAACCCTTCTGGCCCCAATGAGTGAAGTCATTCCGCTTGGGCAGAGCAGCACAATTTCCACATTGCCACGCCGAGGGTGGTTTATTGTCACTGTGACAGACACATGTTCCAGGGTCTGCATGCCTGACTGCCGCAGGTCTGCAGCTGTAACTGTAAGAGAGAGGGACAGAGAGATCCATTATGTCATTTCAAGTATTAAACCTCTGAATGACTGACCATTACAATCAATATAACAACTGCTGTACTGTGGAGACAGTTAAGACAGGCCTCTGGAAATACAGTGCTCAATCAAATACAGACGACAATTCACTCCAATGGTGAATGTTCTGGTATGCATATCTTGCCTTAGTAATGCACTGTGATATTACATTTTACATTTATGGTATTTAGCTGACACTTTATCCAGAGCGACTTACAAGGTTAATCAGACTACAGGTAGGCTAATGTAGTGTTAGGAGTCTTGCCCAAGGACTCTTGTTGGTGTAGCACAGCGTAGTCAGCCAGACCGGGAATCGAACCCCAGTCTCCCACATGGGACGGTAACTTCTTGGTGGGTAGTGGTGTTATCCACTACGCCACACCAACCACATCAGAATCGTACCAGTATTAGCAAACAGTGGGGGGCAAAATGACAATGTTTCATCGACATCATGAGAAGTCAAATGTCAAATTCCCTGAATTCTAACCCACCAGAAAGCTGAATTTTCCATGACCTATAGTGAACGGAAAAACAGGCGCCTCTGTGCCAAAACCCAGCCACGGTATTTTAAACCCTTTAATTTGTGGGCTTTATTTAATCGCTTTCAGTACAAACTGAATTAATTATATTTAAAAGGACTTGGAAAGAAAAATCACCACATATTATGCTAAAGGTATTCCATAACACACCCAAAAAAAAAAAAAAAAAGATCAAATCCCCATGACATTCCAGAACTTTCATGATCCGTGGCAATCCTACTAAGACATTGAGTCAAAATACTGTGATTTACATTGTACACTTGGAAGTTTGAGGATATTTCTGCCATGTTACTCAGCCCCACAGTGTCTAAAACACTGTATCAGCAACAAACAGTTTAGATTTTGCAGATATTTCAAACAGACGACACTTTTGCTGACACTTTTACTGCGTGCTGGAAGAACAGTATGTTCAGGCTTGGCTTGTGTGCCAGGAGGCCCTTTTTACTTATTATTTATAGCTCTGTTAATCAGAGTTTGCATAAATGCATACACATTGGCATCAACAGTGACATGCATGTATAAAAAATGTCATACCTCGGTATTGGCCCACAATTCTACCATATTTATAGGTGCACTTAAATCTGTAACGTTTGTTATAACTACAATACACTACTTAATGCCTGCGCACACATCGAGCACGCTGCAGCGCATACCAAACTCGCATACTAACACAAATGCAACTATCCGTGCTTGTCCAGTTCACCAGCTGGCTAGTACACTGGACAGCTTGTAACCTTTGTTTTTGTGAAAGATCAATCAAGTTCAATAACGTCAGAGCAGCACATTCACAAAGAGTTATTCATTCTTCAATTCATACAGTTTTATTTGCGGAAGGCTGATCCAACAAAAACGTTTGGGGGAAAAATGCATTGGCAAGTTGATCTGGATCAGGCTGCTCCAGGACAAGGGTTATGGGAACTGCAGAGCAGGAAAGTGCTGTATGATTGGAAGAACAAAATTTCAGGGTTGGGACCATGTATCAATATATCAGTAATTTTTGATGACGGTTATGAGATCAGATCCAATGTCCTAAACCTCAGCCTTGGTGTTGAGAGAAAACAGCACTAAGAGCAGTACTGTGTTACTGTAGCGTCAACACCAATTTTGACTTTGTAATGGCACCGATAGTGACTCTTGAATTCAGTACCGTATCGGCAGCAGACAGACCTATGGCCTATGGTCGACACCACAAAGCAACTTCAGACACAAAACAGAATCTAGGATGGCATTAAAAATGCTCATGGCTAAAACTGTAACAGCTGTATACAGCTTTGGGGGAGAAATATGGGAGTTTTAACCAAGCTGGACAAAACACTGCACATGATTGATTATTTTAATTATAGCTTTTTTTTTAGTGTTATTTCTATGAATTTAAACCAACTGAAATCTACACATCAAGTCCATTACATGTTGGACAGTACAATGCAGAGAATACGGAAAAACGATGCAGAAGAAGAAGAAATGCATACATACATACATACATACATACATAGGGGTTGGACAATGAAACTGAAACACCTGTCATTTTAGTGTGGGAGGTCTCATGGCTAAATTGGACCAGCCTGGTGGCCAGTCTTCATTAATTGCACATTGCACCAGTAAGAGCAGAGTGTGAAGGTTCAGTTAGCAGGTAAGAGCACAGTTCTGCTCAAAATACTGCAATGCACACAGCATTATGGGTGACATACCAGAGTTCAAAAGAGGACAAACTGTTGGTGCACGTCTTGCTGGCGCATCTGTGACCAAGACAGCAAGTCTTTGTGATGTATCAAGAGCCACGGTATCCAGGGTAATGTCAGCATACCACCAAGAAGGACGAACCACCAGCATCACGTAGTGACCTGGCCACTATCCTGCAAGAAGAATGGCTTAAAATCCCTCTGACCACTGTGCAGGACGCAGTATATGTCATTCCCAAGACGAACTGACGCTGTATTGGCCGCAAAAGGAGGCCCTACACCATACTAATAAATGATTGTGGTCTAAAACCAGGTGTTTCAGTTTCATTGTCCAACCCCTGTAGATACATACATACAACCTCTGATGTCATCTGGCCACTGGATTTATGATTGTGTCCCAGGTTATCGATATTTCAAAACTGTTCAAAATATTGTATTTATACTGTAACACATGGAATGCACAGCAATACATTATAACACAGGTCCCGTATTATTATGACCAACTTATTTACTTTTGTTAAATCATATGAAACTCTTAACCCATCAAAAACTTTCACAACATACAGATCAACAATAGAAACATGCATGTACACTATACGATCCAGAACTGTATGAAGAGTGAGAGACAAATGTGGGATCACAACATTACCCTACTTCAGAGATCAAAGAGTTACAGCTACATTTCCTGATTTATCTCTCTGCCTAGATTATAATAATATAAGTGGTCACATCAAAGCGTATAACGATGCATAAGCAATAAACTTGCCCTCCGAGCGGCAGCAGCCAAGAAACGATTTACACACATGCAGTGGTAACAAATCATGGGTGTGGAAACATTCTGGTTCTGCCGTTTGCAGCGCAAGTGTGAATTAAGATACTTGGGTAATTCCACAAACTTGTCAGCGCACCGGAACGGTAACAGGGTGTTGAAGCTGGTGGCTTTATTATTAGAGTTTCATCATATCGTTTTATTCCAACTGCAGACCCCAGCACACAATCGAAACCTGCACCGTGGCGGTGTTAAAAATGACTGGACTGTTCATTAAAAGAATCAGCGTTGGACTGCACTGTGATGACACTTATGATGTACACACCTAGTAAGTGCTGCCCTCTGAGTGATCACTATTACAGAGGCTAAATAACAGACTATACATGGTGCTGCCCTACTCCCAACCGTGAAAACTAATCAATTACTCCTTTTTACTGCTTAACCGCGACACTGAAACAAAAACATGCGCGTCACCCACTCTCCCGGTTCCTGGGTATGATGGTATTGCACAAACACAAACACACAGTAAAAGGCTACTGCAGGAGAGAACAAGGCCGTCTGCCTCTCCTCTCCTTTCTGAATTCCTGCAGTGGTGTCCAGGGCACTGTAATTCCCTGGCATTTCCTCAAACACTGTTTGCTAATGTGCTCCCACACGCCATAACCATATAGGGAAGTAGCCTTCCCTAAGGAGACAGAACCACAGAGACGCATAATAGAGTGAATGTATTATTTCCCTGCTTAGACCTATAGGTTTTCTGATAAATGCCCATGCCTCCACACACAAACACACACACACACACACACACACACAAAGCCTGAAATGGTATTTATACAGGGGTCTACATGACCATTTCCCAACCTCCTTTTACCCGCTAGAATTAAGAAGGCTGTTTCTATTGTGGTGTCTTGTATATACGCTCACTGGACAAAAACAAGTCACCTGTGACTAATTGCATATAACACAATACCGCCAAAGACTGGACAAGTTTCTGAATGTAGGCCACATCAATGTTTAGAGACTCTCGCATCAAATAATTGTGCAGATGAATAATGCAAGGCCACCAAAGTATTTAGTCAGAAACTGGTCTAAAGTAGCACGTTTGGGTTGACCAAATTCCTTGGACAAACGTAAAAAGAAAAAGGTCTACAACGAATCTTACAAATCGCCAACTCCACAAATAATCTTAATGAAGACCTACTGCACAAACAGACTGAGCACCAACAGGTTTACGGTGAACATGTCCCCTGTGTGGAACTGCAGTCATCAGGGACATTAGATGGTTTCTAACTGTTGTTCATGTGGAGTGTCAGGAACGTCTCCACTACATGTATACCACTAGTTTAACACAACATCCAACTATGTTTGAAGAAGTCCCTGTAAGCATAACACCATCATCTGTGGCCAAGAAAAAAACAAAATACACATAATAACCAATAACCTTTACTGTCACATTTTTCAGTTTTGGCCCAGTGTGTCCTCAGTTCTTTGTTTACCAGCCAGTGAAAAGCTCTGGACAATGATTTTCAATGTTTCAAAGGAAAATAAAAAATTTTGAAGCTTCCCTTATGCCTACCGCCCTGTCTACCACATGACAGAACAACAAAGGCAAAATATGACAAATTCAGAACTCCTTCGAGAGTATTGTATTGCAGTTAACGGCATACTGCAAATCCCTCGAGGCTCATGCCACTGCGAGAGACCCTTTAACTATGGCAGAAATAACACATGTAAACATGTTGGCTGCTGAGAAAAAATGGACGTTAAACATCTTTGGCTGCTTTTCAACACCCCCTCCACCCCCACCCCCACGTTACTCAACAGCTGACATTTCAAACCCTTTGTTAATTTTGTCTGCTGTTGTTTTCCTTCTCTGCCTGATGTTTTTGAACATGACTCTCCAGAGAAACTCAGCCATTCGCTGGAATTCACACAGCATGGCTCCCCTGCTCTTTGTATGACTGGTCCTGCAGTAATCCTACAGCCAAATGGAAACGTTTGGTGATATAGATTGTATATGTTGTTTTTAATATGTTAAGGTCAGGCATGTTGGGCAGTAAACATTGTGAGCAGGTATTATGTGGGTGGTGGATCATTCTCAGCACTGCAGTGACACTGACGTGGTGGTGGTGGTTAGTGTGTGGTGCGGCTACGTGCGGATCAGATCCAGCAGTGCTGCTGGAGTGCTAAAACACAGTGTTTGGTGGGTTCGAGAGCCATCAGTTAACAGTCAAGAAGTGGCTGCTCAGTGTTACATGCAGCACATCCATTAGCCAGCAGGAGAGCCCGATCTTGAAGAATACCAACAACTGATCCTCTCTAATCCTATATCTAATTCAAATTAAAGCCCCACAGAACACTGCCCACAGGACGCTGCCCACAGGACGATGCCCACAGGACGATGCCCACAGGACGATGCCCACAGGACGCTGCCCACAGGACGCTGTTGGCTGGATGGTTTAGGATGGGAGACTATTCTCAGTCCAGCAGTGACAATGAGGAGTCCAGCAGGACTGTTGTGTCTAATTCACTCATACCAGCACAGCACACACTAACACACCCCCACCACGTCAGTGTCACTGCAGTGCTGAGAATGATCCACCACCCACATAATACCTGCTCTGTGGTGGTCCTGTGGGGGGTCCCGACGATTGAAGTGCAGGGTAATACAGTATACAGAGAAACAGATGGACTACAGAGTGCTCCTATATGGTCGGTGGAGCTGATACAATGTAGATCCAGGGAGGAGGGTTTTAATGTCATGGTTGATCAGTGTTTAACCATACCACAGTGAAATCCTACATGTCCGTTTCCACAGCGTAATTTCCTGCCACTTCCTGACTAATTCATCATTGCTTTCTCCAGTTCCGTCCTAGTCCCAATGCGGATTCTTTTCCTGACGTCTACATGGACTACTCTACCAAATTAGTCCAAACTGCGGAGCCTAGTTAAACTATAAAACAAGTATTCAGACCTTACATATTTACAGGATCATGTCAGGATTTATTTAAAGCCTAGACATTTACTGAGATAATAAAAGGACTTCTATAAACAAAATCATCATTTATAGAGCACATTCTATTGGGAGTTGTCTGCCCCAAACTCTAGCCCCTAAATGTACACTGAGTAAAATAGAATTTCTTTGCTATTTTTATTTTTTAATTTTTGGTATTGGTTTGTGGAAGGTCTAGATTTATCATGAAATGAGAGACGGCAACCCCGTCCCTTAAGGCCACAAGGTGAGAAGCTGGATCCCACCCTTTTATAGTAAACACGATCTAAAGTCTGAAAATCATTTTGAAACATGACAATCGTCACTCCTGAAACATTTTTCCTGCATTTATTAAAGTGCTCTCAATGAAAACTATTCTGACTTTATGAGCTGAACTGTTTAAAGTAGTGTTAGATAGCCATGTACTGGCCAGCACTTTTTAGTTTTTACCCCAGTTCTGACTTTTCTGATGACCCTATGCGCCAGTTCTGACTTTTCTGATGACCCTGTGCACCAGTTCTGGCTTTTCTGATGACCCTGTGCCCCAGTTCTGGCTTTTCTGATGACCCTATGCCCCAGTTCTGACTTTTCTGATGACCCTATGCGCCAGTTCTGACTTTTCTGATGACCCTGTGCACCAGTTCTGGCTTTTCTGATGACCCTATGCACCAGTTCTGGCTTTTCTGATGACCCTATGCCCCAGTTCTGACTTTTCTGATGACCCTATGCGCCAGTTCTGACTTTTCTGATGACCCTGTGCACCAGTTCTGGCTTTTCTGATGACCCTATGCCCCAGTTCTGACTTTTCTGATGACCCTGTGCACCAGTTCTGACTTTTCTGATGACCCTGTGCCCCAGTTCTGACTTTTCTGATGACCCTATGCCCCAGTTCTGACTTTTCTGATGACCCTATGCCCCAGTTCTGACTTTTCTGATGACCCTATGCCCCAGTTCTGACTTTTCTGATGACCCTATGCCCCAGTTCTGACTTTTCTGATGACCCTGTGTACCAGTTCTTATACTTCTGATAACCCTTTGAATCAGGTCAGACTTTTTAGAAGACCTAATGCACCAGGTCAGACTGTTTTGCACCACATGCACCAGTTAGATTTTTTCTGATGACCACATGCACCAGTCCTGAGACTTTTCCTAAGCTGCTATGCACCAGTTAAGAATTCTCTGAAGACTCTATGCCCCCGTCCTGACATATCTGGTGACCATTTGCACCATACACAACCAGTCGACTTTTTTGATGACTAATGTAGCAGTCTAAACAGTCTGTTGTGTGAGACAGACAAAAACAAAGGAACCGTTTGTTTATGGGGATCTATCTGATGTTCTGGCTTGCATCCTGCCCTTATCAAGTTTTTTATCTGATTTTAATCTCCATTTACCCAAACGCAACCCATTACCCGTTACCCCAATGCAGCCTATTTAATTACTGCCAGATTGCTTTGTGTCTTTATTGTCTCTGCTACACTCCTTCTCCTTTTCAAAACAATCGGCTGTAAGAAATTTGACCATGAACATTCTAACGGCAAAACATCTGACTCTAGTCCCTGCTAACTGAGGCTAGCCAAAAGGGGGATAGGTTCCTCCTCAAGTTCTTGTTCCTCCTGAGCTTTCCTCTTTTTTTCTTCAGCTCTGGCTTTGCTCACTGTGGCTTTTGGACCAACACCTCATTGAATCTGCTTTGTGCTATACTGATTGCAAAATTCTGCAACACAATAATACATTCATGAGTTTCATGTGATGTCATACAAAAACTGACCATCATGTTGATGACATAGGCTGGCCATACGTGTGTCACTGCCCAATCCCCACGTTCTAAAGCAAGCTGTATATCATCACCATAATGATTATATTATGGTATAATTCAGCTCTGTTTCAGTTTCAGTCATTGTGCGTATGTATGCTTTTATCTGTAAGGCTTTTGATAAATACACACTGCCCGTACGGATCTTCATTTTGTAGCTGGTTCTTGGCAGTGAGAGTCTACCAAGAGAATGTTAACCTAATGTTCACCTAATCAGCTACTGGTATTACTAGAGTGATTAAATATCCCAGTGAGAAAATATTTTATTGTTACGGATATAAATAGACACAAGGGGGCTATGCAAGTGCTTGGTCCAATAACAGCAGCAATATAATATTACCCATGGAATATTCCAGTCGTTCATGCTTTTTATGGGTATTTAAACATACTAGAAGCACATTCATTGCAGTGTTTAATTACACACACACATTATATATATATATATATATATATAAAATTTATATATATATATATATATATATATATATATATATATATACACACCCGGTTTTACAGAATATGTTTAATGTGCAGTGTTTCATAGAGACCCTTAGCTTCACTAGTAGGCCTTGTTGGCTATCTACCTTTGTTAGAATTTTAACAGGAGCTTTATGCTTACATAAGTGTGTAATTTAACTAGCTTGTCTATAATGTCATATATGAAGAAAGGGGTAAAAGGGGATTACATAAGTATACTAAACAAAAAAAAAAAAAAAAAAAAAAAAAAAAAAAAAACAGATTAGTAACCCAGAAAGAATCAGCAATGAAACTTGGTGGGTTGGACATGTGAGACATGGACATGACTAAAATTTTCATTCTCAGTATACAGTACACACACACACACACACACACACAATATATATATATATATATATATATATATATATATATATATATATATATATATATATATATATATATATATATATATATAACAAATCTAACATATGGACCACAGTATTTGCAGAACTACAAAGTGCTCCTATATTCTAAGTACAGGTGATGGGTGTTGATACAAGGAGGTGGAATTAATGATCTGATATGACTGTATCTGCTATATAAAGCGTGCCAGCAGTATGTTTTGTTATGTAAATAAAGGGGTTGCGATTTCCTTCAGGATCAATAAAATCTTTTCTCATCTCTTATTGGTACACAACCAAAAAAAAAAGGTCACAGTGAAAGAGGAAGGACTGGCACTTGAAATATGTGTTGAGATTAAACATAATTTCTTAAATATGTGGTTTGGGTGCGAATTTGGAGTTTTTCCAGCCCACCTCCCACTTTACCAGACCCCCGCTGATGAGAAAACAGCTGCAATGTAAACAAAATGTGAATATATTCAGGGAAGGGAAATTCTAGGGCAGTTAAAGGATGTTAATATTTTATTTATCCCTGAACTATTGATGCTATGTGACAAGTAAACCAGTGCTGGCAGTAAAACATTGTATTCAGTATTTTGGGTTATCAGGGGTTGGACTGAGGGTAATTGGACAGTTAAGCTTGGGTCAATTTCAGACAAAAATTTTGACTAACTGGTTTGGATTTGAACAGAATTTAGCCAGGCTCGGGTCATACAGAGAAAGAAAATCTCCATATACCTTAGTGTTAAAGACACAGTAACAAAAAACTGCCTGTCTTAATTCTGAGGGGAAAGGAGGTCGTAAAACAGGTCATTCAAAGTTTACGTCCGATTAAAGCTCTAAAAAGGAAATGTTGTGTAATGAAATTTGTATTTGTCTCTCACCATCACCCAGAGCACACTAAGGGGAAACGTGTGTCTGTGTTCCCTCACATTAGCGGACGCAGACAGGGCTAGGCTGGGGATTAGAGAAAGAAGACAGACACATACTCTTCCGCTCCACATACAGTACAGCAGAACATGCAACGCTATCACTCTTTCCACAGCTACTAATTGACCAGAAAACAGTGCCCAAGATGGAGACAATCCACCGGCGTCTTATTTAAAAGGAGGACAGCATGAAAGAAAAGCGTGGAGAAACAAACCCCAGAGCGAGACAGAGGGAAGAATAAGGAGAAATAGACCTACACTGTCATTCCTCACTTGACTGCAGAGCTGTCTGGTGATAACAGTGGTTAACGACAAGGGGGGAAATGAACAAATGGAGAGAAACAGATAGAGAGGAAAAGGGAGGGAAGAGATGTCTTGGTTTCTCTGTGCATTCAATGACACAGACGTTGCAAAACATTGCCTAATAAGGGCAGATTGCTGATTGCCAGTTGGCAAGGTCCTACCAAACCCTCTCTCCCTCTCTCTTCCACTCTTTTAATCTCAAACAAACACTTGCGCTGCAACCGGCCTCCTGAGTAACAAGTAGCAAATACTGGATGACAGAAAAAGATCAAATCAGTTTTTATGTAAATGTAACTAAAGGTCAGAAGAGACTACACTTGCCAATACTAAGGCTTCCACATTTTTAAGGATAAAGGAGTTGATGTTCTCAGTAAACACGATTCAAGTTCCAAAAATAGCATTCACTTGTCAGTCCATACAGTAATTGAAGACCAAGCAGCAAATACATCCCCCTAAAAGAGTGTAACCCCACCTGTGAGCTGAATAGAGAGATATAGATAACAGTAACATTACAGCCTGGACTGCTTTTCTGAATTAACGCAACACAGGGCACCAAATTAGAAGACAGCTCATTTACACGTGTCAGTCCTCATGTCACAGTATCAAAACCTGCCTATTTAATTCTCAGAGATAAAGAGAGATGATAAAGTGATCATGTAAAAGCCACCAAGACAATATAAAGAGACCTCAGAGAGAAAAACCTAAGGAAAGAAAAAGATCAAATATGGGCCCTTTAATGGAGCTGCATGCAATGATCAGGGTCCAGCCACCCTGCACTTCTTGTATCCAGGCACCAAAAGTACACACTGACAAATAAGCTCCCCGGGGATGTTTTAATTACATGGAACTGGGTTCTTTGGTTGAGGTGACAGTAAATCTGAACCACAGTGTCTACAATGAGCCGCTGGACAGCCAGGTTTTGGCTTTTGCTCATCATGCGAACCTAATATTCCAATCCCTGTATTCCACGATAACAATCGGCATTTGCAGCACTGGCATTCACAGGGCTGCAAATGTGAATGATTGGCATGATAAACATTCAGGAGCATTCACACATCCAGACTGGCCTGCAAAATCCCCAGACTTGAATCCTCTTGAAAGACTTTGGGACTACCTGAAACAACCAGTAAAACTCTAGGGAAGGCATCCACCAAATGTGGACCAGCTGACCAATTCATAGATGCAAGAGTGTCTGAACATTGATGTGGTCTCTATCCATAAACTTGTCCAGTCCATGCCAAATCCAATCACAACGGTTACTCATGATCATGGAAGTATTACATGCAATAGATGTTGCTAGAATGGTTAGAGGAGCGGATATTTCTATTCTCTATGGCGCAGCATATAAAAGATATTCTGGTTTTGTCTGCAAACCAGTGAATGAATCTGGTTATAGGCAGACACTGGTAAATTGATACAGTGCAACGGCTTCAATACAGACCATGACATCTTGTTGGCAAAGAAGGAATGAGCTGTTGTTATGTAGGTTCTAACAGAGAAGTGGAGTGGGTGTCTTCTACGCACAAACCTCCAGAAAAAACGTGTTTTTAGTACCTATGGCTGGTCAGTGGTTTCGGGTTATGTGCCCTCCGTTCACTGCTAAATGCTGTCAATGACACCATGTGTGCTAGGCATACTAGCCAAGAAGGCTGATCAGGAACGGCAGGAATGAATGCATCCTTTAAATCATATATGATATATTTTCAGGTACAACAAACAGAAAGAGATTGATGGGGTTTTAACACACAGAGAGAGACAGAGAGAGAGAGAGAGAGAGAGAGAGCGACACACAGAGAGCGAGAGAGAGAGAGAGAGACACAGAGAGAGAGAGAGGGAGAGAGAGAGAGAGAGAGAGAGAGAGAGAGAGAGAGAGAGAGAGAGAGAGACAGACAGAGAGAGAGAGAGAGAGAGAGAGAGAGAGAGAGAGAGAGAGAGAGAGAGAGAGAGAGAGAGAGAGAGAGAGAGAGAGAGAGACACAGAGAGAGAGAGAGACAGAGAGAGAGAGAGAGACACAGAGAGAGAGAGAGAGAGAGAGAGAGAGAGAGAGACAGAGAGAGAGAGAGAGACAGAGAGAGAGAGAGAGAGAGAGAGAGAGAGAGAGAGAGAGAGAGAGAGAGAGAGAGAGAGAGAGAGAGAGAGAGAGAGAGAGAGAGAGAGAGAGAGAGAGAGAGAGAGAGAGACACACAGAGAGAAAGAGACACACAGAGAGAAAGAGACACAGAGAGACACACAGAGAGACACACACAGACACACCCCTCTTACCATTCCAACTGAGGATGATTTTGTCTGGATAGGCTGGGATTGTCTGCTCTTCTTTTAAATGAGGACTCTGGTAGGACACCAAGAACGGCACAGATTCCCAAACCTGCCCAACACAGTACACATAGACAAGCGGTTACCATTCCCATCCCTGAATGTGAGAGTACATTGATGGACACATCCTATACCTTGGCAGCATTGACCATTCTCCAGGCGTTCAGTAGACCGAAACCATGTTTGTGGCTGTGGTGAAATCCAGCTCCATTGGTCTCCCAATCTGCCTCCGTGTCATACTTAAAACATAAAGGCATACACATATATGAACATATATATACACAGACGAGAAGAAATTAATAATTAATATTGTCATTATACAAAATCTGACACTGTATATCAGTTTGTAGAGATGTTATCTTTGCTAATGCTTTCCTCTAAGCATATATCTTTGTCTGCTGCTTATACAGGATGCACCACATACACAGAGGCCTCAATAACGATGCAGTATTTAGTTTGTTCAACCTTTGCAAAAATCTTTTTCTATTTACGCCTTCAAAGTTAGTTGTACTTTTTGGTTTCTCACCATCCAAGCAATCCCAAGCACAATCAATGATGTTGAGGGCTGGACCCTGGAGAGGTCCATCCATTGTTCTGAGAACAGCAGCAGCTTCCTTGCTTGATTTGCAGAAATGAATCTTTTTTGCTTTTCTAAGTAACAGGTTCTTGGCAGCTATGCATCATTTCAGACTAATTTCCTTCCCTATTATACTGGATTATCTAATATCTGCCTTCCTCAAAAATACCTTCTGAAAAATCGGCTGAATCATTTGCACTTAATGGCTGTTTTGACTGGAAGTGAAATACATGTAGGGTGGTCTCAGATTCTGGCTGTATTCAACATGGCACACTACTATCCTGCATACTGTATACAACAGGAGTAGGTACTGCACACTGTATACGCCCCCTGTGTGTACTATATAGCACAGTAACAAGTTCTGATCTACAGTGTAGTACGCTAATAGTCCAGTTACCTCACATTTACCTCAGAGCTGTTATTACTGTATCTGCTGTTTAGAGCTAGCTGCTGCTTACACTGCTCAGTTCACCTGAGATACGGTTAGCCTAGCTGTTAGCTCCCCTCGGGTATTTTACTCTAAAACTGATCCTCTAAAGCGAGTTCATCTTTTATTAATCTCCAGACCTGTATATTTTAACTTCCTGAGGCTCATTCTGACGAAAACGCACCACACTACAATCACTACACCCACATTTACCTCAGAGCTGTTATTACTGTATCCACTGTTTAGAGCTAGCTGCTGCTAATGCTGCTCTGTTCACCTGACATAAGGTTAGCCTAGCTGTTAGTTTTTTTTCGGCTATTTTACTCTAAAACTGATCCTCTAAAGCGAGTTCTTCTTTTATTAATCTCCAGACTTGTATATTTTAACTTCCTGAGGCTCACTCTGATGAAAACACACCCCACTACAATCATTACACCCACATTTACCTCAGAGCTGTTATTACTGCATCCACTGTTTAGAGCTAGCTGCTGCTAACGCTGCTCAGTTCACCTGAGATACGGTTAGCCTAGCTGTTAGCTCCTCTCGGCTATTTCACTCTAAAACTGATCCTCTAAAGCGAGTTCATCTTTTATTAATCTTCAGACCTGTATATTTTAACTTTCTGAGGCTCATTCTGATGAAAACATACCCCACTACAATCACTACACCCACATTTCTACTCTGAGTGGACTGTGTTTTGCTCCCCAGTGTTACCCGCCACCATTTTCTCTGGCTGAAGCAGGCTGAGAGCTGTGTGAGGACACTGTGCATGATGGGATGTAGAACATCATGAAGATAGCTCACACTGTATCCTAGAAACTCGGACTGGAGTACTACACCATCCAGGTATCTTCAGTGTAGTACAGCTCTTCAATCAGTCACATACCACATACTACTTTTAGGTAGATTTAGTACATGAGTAGTATAGATAGATAGATAGATAGATAGATAGATACTTTATTGATCCCAGAGGGAAATTCAATGCCATTTTGAAAACCTTGTTATTAGTCTGTTTTAAGATAATGGAGATGTGTAGGTATGCTTGTGTAGCAGAGGGAAAGTCATACCTGTGTGGCTGTGTACGTGATGATGTGCTGAACATCACGCCAGCTTAGACAAGGCCGCACCTGCAGCATCAGTGCCACCATACCAGCTGCCAATGGAGCTGCTGCAGAGGTGCCTGTGTGTCCGTCAGTACAACCTGTTCCCTGCTGGAGGGACCAGTCTGATGTCACCTACAAACACAGATGTACAAAAACAGTAATGGTGAATATACTGTACTGGAAAAATGGCTCCAAACCTAACTTCATTCACATGCTCTAAAACAAGCCTGGGAAGTCAGTTAACAGCATATAGGCTTAAAGGGCCCATTGTGTTACTGAACCCAACAGTGCTAAATGAGTGAGAGCAAATCAATTCTGATTAAGCATAGCAGATATAACAAAAGAAACTCTTTGTGGTCGCATTTGGGCGAAAATGTGCTTAATTACTATTAACTGCATGAAATTTGTGGTTAAATGTGATTCTTTTGACAGTTTGACAACCGTGTTTGAAACCTTTAAGGTGTGATCACATATTAGGCCAAAAAACCAAGACGTTTTCCATGATACTGACCCTTTAACAGTCTCCCAAACACATTTATGGCCACGTAAAAACTCCTGACTTGATTTAAAGGCCAGATATTCATATGAGCAATCAAAAGGGGATTCTTTAAAAGGTGCCATAGAAGTGAAAACTGGATTTCTATTGGTGTAGCTAAATAAAGACATTTCAGTAAATAGAGCTCATCTGTTCCTCTTTCAAGTATGAATCCTGCATCTCCTAGAGAAGACTGTAAAACAGGTTTGATGTCAAAATCCTAAACTGTTACAGGACAGAACCATTAATATTTACATGACACCGGTGTAACAGCAATGAAACTGTGGACTAGGTGGAGGAATCTACCGTTCCAGGCTATGACGAGTGTGTTTACACTTATAACAGTCTTTCCAACAAACCGAACTGTCATCAGGCATGACTGATCATCTTTAAACAAGACTGAAGCTTCTTGTGTGCCAGTTTCTTAGTCAAGTGCTCTGTTCCACCTTAAATGCTGCAGCTTATACAGGCTCCAGAATGTAACTGTGGCACCCCTTAAGGTGGAACGGAAATCTTGCAAACAAGCCAACCTCAGATCCAACGTCTTTAACAGGATCCTGGACAACTTTAACTCAGAGTTGTTAGTTCGCTTTGCACGGAGCAGCTTCTGTATCTGTGTTTGGTTTCAGTCAGGAACAACTTTAATCTACTGTGTGTTGATGTCCGGATGGAAAGCGAGTAGCTAGTAGCATTAGCTCCGAGTAACTAGCATAGCTCACTAAATAACATGATGGTGGAGCTCATTTACACAGAGACTCTATTGTCCTGTGTCTGTCAACAAGTTCCTTCTATGTTTTCATTGCCGTGCCTCGCAGTAAACCAGCCAATCAGAGCAGAGCTCATGTAATTATTCATGAGCTCACGGAAAAAAGGAAAAACAGCTTGTTTCATTCTAAAACTAAATTGTAGGGTGTAAATGGGCATATAAAACCACATTTGGGTGTTTTTTTTGGACCTACAGAAGTCACATACCTCTGATGTACACATCAAATTACAACGGTGGAGAAAAAAAACCCAACATGTTTAGTAAAGCCAATATCTTTAATCATATAGAATTGCTACATTGGAAAGTTGAAGATTGAGACAATTCTGGGTAACAGACAACAATAAAAAAAAACCTACAGAGAAAGTAAAGCTGTGCTGCATTAAACGGCACTTACACGTTTACAGTAGCGTATGACGAGTGACGGAGCTATGAGGTTATGCAAACAAATGAAAAAGAGCTTGGCACATGAAGAATGTCTAAACAACTGGAGGTACTTTGTTTGCGAGTGGGAGCCAAAATGCCATGCATGAGATCATCAAGAAGGCTGAAGATTTCTTTTCGCTGAACACATCCACGTACAGCGAAGACGGAGTGTGTGAGAGCATAACTTTAAACCTCCAGCTATTTCTGCCTCAGCAGCAGCTACCGAGGCAGCTCCACAGAGGCAGCTATTGTGAAGCCTGCGGGTTAGGAGCTCCTGCCCACATCAGAGCACATGACCTAAATCCAAAACTACGCACTGCATGGTTACAAAAGCACAGCAGTATACTGTTCAAAAAGAGCACGTCAAGGCAGTCGGGGGGCAAAAAGTCAGAGACCACCCTTTTATTTATTTAGTTATTTAGATTAAAATGCCAAGGGCTATTTGTGTGCGCATGGTTCTGTAGAACTTTTGAAAACATTAGTCCTTCAATACTGATACTGAAATCCATGACAACTAAGACTAGTATGATTAGTTACATATCAGATCAGTAATGCATATATACACTCAATCAAATGTATACCTGCACCCAGGCTGAATCAGCTGACAGGAATCAAACTTGGTGGGTTTGTTTGTGATTGTGAGACATGCAAATGATTCAAGTTTCAAACTTTGGCTGCAAATGTGGTGTAACAAAGGACGGGCTTTACCGCTGTTCCCAGACTGACCCATCAGCCACGATTGCGGACGTTCAGCAAGCGGTGTGGAGGCACCATGGTCAGCACCAAGATGAGTGGTCTGCTGTCACGCATTACATTCCCAGAAGGCCTGGTGTCACTCCACCACCACCTCTACCTCACAATGTGCAGGAACTGTGCGAGAATATCCAGCTACATGGGATGGATTATCAAAGGACACCATTAGGAACCTCTACAACTCCATGCTGAGACGTCTGGCTTGTTGCGTTAGAAAACATGGCAGCCTGATATCACTCAGAGACACTACTTCTATGCGCAGCTCAGTAAATATTACCCATATCAGTCTAAATCTATCATCAGTTACCGTTCCTGGTGACCTTGATCTTCGTTCCCGATAGCACCGCAATCCCACACTTCCTTCTGGGCGCAGCTATACTTTTGGTGATGCCTATTTAATAGCAGTTTCCTATTTGCTGAAGCAGCTTTCCTTATGATACGCAGGGCCTGACAGTGAAGTGCACGGCATGTAATTTGGAGCTTTAAATTGTTTTGAAAGAGCGGTCCAAAATACACAAACATTAAACAAACAGCAAGTTTCCATTCTGGAAACGTGGTTTGCGTCTGGTAATTGTTCACAATGCTGTGTTATTTTCTCTTTAGTGTAATTTCAAGGGAAGGGAAAAAAAAAAAGAGCACAAAACAGCTGAATCAAACAAGCTATCTCACATCTGTAAGACATTCCCTTAGCATGGAGTAGCAGGCCTCTTGGAGCCACTGAGTGTATCCAACTAAACCTAAATATTTTCTAGTACCAGAAGCGCAAAGATTCGACACATCTTTCGATGTGCAATACAATGAGCCGCCAATCGCCAACTGCTCCGAGTGTGCCAATAGTAGGCCCTCTCTTCAACTGCCAATTCTCTGGCTTTGCTCTCGGCCTTTCTGCATTTAATCAGCCACCCAGCAACTTGTTGACATATCACAGCGATCACTCGGCTTGTCTCTGCTGTTCATCAGACATTTAAAAAGAACAAATGGTCATTCCCCATGTCAGGCCCCATGCCTGAAAGGAACACTGTAGCCCAGGCCCAATTACCATGGAAAATAATATTGAGGCATTTCCCTGCAGTCAGTAAAAGAACACACTCATAATAAAAACCAAACCAACATCTGCTTACTGGCTTCTATCCTAAGCATGTTTACTATCTCCAAAATCAAGCAAAGAGTTCTCCGAGCAACAGGGCACGTGTCCCCTAATACATTTATCCCCCCCCAGTGTATTAGCTCACTGCGAGGTTTGTATGTAAAGCAGCCTCGCCATACACGGTGATTAGCACAGCAGTAAAAGAGACTTCCACAAAGGTCTTGTATATGGACATTGTGTATAACAGTCTGAGACCACCCTTCACTCCTTTTTACTCTCAGTCAAAACAGCCATTCAGTACAAATGATTCACTTTTCAACACAGGTCAGAAAAATGAAACACACATTTAAAGCAGCGCGGTGAAAGAGGCAGCGGTACTGAGTAGGATGAGGAGTCAGAGGCACTGGGGCGGATTTGGTGGGAGTTTTTTGGACCAGAGTGTCTCCTGCCCTCCGCCCAACGTGCATGGGGGTGGACTCCAGCCTCTGCAGCGACTCAAAAGGATAGTCATCTTAGAAGATAAATGAAGGAATGAATGAATGAGCAAAATCATCCGCACACATCCTCAAGAGACACACGGTCTGAGGACTTTTCAAACACCCTTTCAACCTTTCAAAGAAGATGACCCGCTACCATTCTGGGTCACTCCATGACAGTCTTGATACGACACCGCTGCAGTCTTTGGTGACGTTAAGGTGGTGTTAAGGACAGTCGTTGCAACTCTCTGTCTACATGTAGTCCTGCATGGTGCAGCTATCTGCCAAAGGTGCCAACAGGATGACATCACTGCTCGCTGAATGTCCGCAATCGTAGCTGTTGGGTCAGTCAGGTAAAACAATAAGGCCTGACCTTGCTTACATCACATGCATGGCCGACCACGAAAATTAAATCATTCGCATGGCTAACAATGTCAAACTTGGCCACTGAGTTTCATTTCTGTTGTGTGTGTTTTTTTTTTTTTTTTTTTTTTTTAAATAATGACATCAGCACTTTGGGATGATGTATATGGATATATGGATACTTTTCCACACCTTCAATGTTCTGCTTTGGAAGTTGGTTGCATTTATGGCTTCTCGTTTAAATAATCCACATTCAGTGATGCGGAGGTCTGTTTTCAGGGGTGGTCACCTCACTGTTATAGAAACACCAGCAGTCTCTTAGTTTTACGTTTTTTTTTTTAAACTCCAGCTTGAAAATGTATTCTTAAGAGCTGTTTTGACAGGAAATATAAATAAACTGACTTTTTGAAACGTACTGTAAATAGACGGAGCCTACAAGTAACTCTAAAAGACTGAATTCTGAAGAACCAGCCCTGCTTGAGAGATTGAGAGTGAGAGAGTGAGTGAGAGAGAGAGACGAACACAGTCGAGCAGCCTTGTAAAATAAATCTCATTATTGAAGATTAGTAGCAGGCAGAGACCAACTCTGAACAGCATTTTTCAGTCTGGCTGAGGTTTTGGACAGTTGCAGTGGCTTGAGCACATTTGAGGTCGGTGTATAAGAGCTGCCAAACCATGTCACCAAGGACACGAGGGTAAACATTGCCAAACAGAGCCTTACATTACAAGCTTTTTTTTTTCATGCAGGCTCTTTCTAATGTTCTCCCCACAGCTATTCGCCTCGTGCATGTAATAATGATCTAAACCTCCACTCCTGAAACATATACACTTTCCCAGGCTAGCATGATGACATGCATGATCCATCAGCTTGCTTTACCGTCTACCATTCAGGGGCCCATTGTAAATATCAGCCTTGTCATACAAACTCATACCAAATGTCAAAACTCTAACGGTACAAGTTAAGATATGTCTTAGCTTGGTTAGTGTCAAGGGGGCCCAGTACACACATTTCGCTGCCACTGTATGAGAGAACCCTCAAAAACCGTGACCATGTTCTGCCTGCCTTTCACCATAACCATACATGCCCTCATTCAAAGCTGCATAAAAGCTTGACTATGAATTTGAACACAGTGTCAATATGACAAGCTTTCAGTCTTCACCCGTGAACTAAGAGGCAAATTGTCTGGCTTTTGTTTTGCAGGCCTCGCAGCACTGCTTCAGCAAAGACTGTGGGGTCTCAATTCCAGCAAGTAGTCAAAAATAAAGTAAACCAATGTGTAGTTACTCACAATGCTGCGCAACGGTCTTCCTCCACTGCTGAATGTAACAGCTAGCATAGACGCACACTCTTCTGCATAGAAGGGCTTTTTCCCGTTTTCATCCACCGCTCCTAAAAACACAGATACAAAGACAGTACAACTAGTGTTAGCCACAGGGGAAAACACAGCTAGGAAAAATACAGCTAATAAGCCAAACTGGACATTTCTGGCTTGTACTTTAAAGCAACACTATAAATGATCTGGGAATTTGGAGACCCCTCTGGTGGAACTATGTAATTGCATGTAAAGTGGAAGAACATTTTGTAATGTTGGTTGTGCCCCAGAACAGCACAAAAGAAAAACCTGACTATTTTTTGGAGCGTGTTCAAAGTTTTGGGGATTTGGAGACCTCTCTGGTGGAAATGTGTCACTGCATGCAACATGTGCAGGTATTTCATTTTGCAACATTGGTTGCGCTTCAGACCCCATTGAGATGGACTGAGCAAAAGAACGTGATGTACTGAACACGGCTTTTAAATTTTTTTCCACCATTGCGTCGTGCATTTTTGTACTTCTTTGCTTTTTCAAATTTTATAGTTTTCCACGAAACACATTTACTGAACACTAAACATTAACACATTTATTGAAGCACACAAACCAACAAAGCACAATATGACTTAGTAACAAAGAATAAAGTCAAAAATATATTAGCAAAAAATTTTTTTAGGTCTGCTGCATTCACAGAAAGTGCTTCCCTCTCCCACGCTGGCTGCGTTTTTGATGCAATGTTGTAAATAAATTGTGTCTGCGTTTCTTTAAGGAGGATGTGGGCACGCGCAGAGAAAGTGTGAGAGACGGAAAATGTGTGTGTGCATATTTACACATGTGCGTATAACGCTAGAGCTGCCCTGGGGCTAAGGAAAAGTTCCATCTAGGAACGAGCAAAAAAATAAACAGAGTTGTTAAAATCATCTTCGGTCTTTTCACTTTCGCTGAACACCAAAAGTGTTTTTTCCCCCCACCATTTTACGCTGAATAATATTGGTTGCTGAACATTCGGTGCGTCCCTATTCAAAGACCTAAGATCATTAAGCTAAAGTACATGCACAATGTCACTATATGCCTTAAAAATTATACCCATGGCTTTTGAAACATTTAAGAAATATTTGTCACAAGCTGGTCAAACAAGCTGATCACATAAACCAGCGATCTGTCTCACATTAACCAGGGACCTAAAGACCAAACAAAATGCTGTCACGTGTTCCTTCTGTTTCTAAGTGAACATAGGGGCACCAAAAGCTCACCAACACTTTTACAATGACCACAAACATAAAACCTTGTCTGAGTGACATGGGCTGCAGGTTAGGGAGCCAGCCTTGTAACCAGAAGGTTGCCAGTTTGATCCCCTAAACTGTCAGGGCATGACTGCCCTTGAGCACCAAACTCCCAACAGCTCCCTGGGGGCCATGGATTGGGCTCCCCTTTGCTCTGTGCAAGTGTGCTCAATGACCCCTTATGTATGTATGTGTATGTGTGGGCGTGTGTTTTCACTAGTGAGTGTGTGTGCGAATGTGCATCACTGTATGAATGGGTTAAATCTGGAGTACAAATTCCTCTGAGCACAAGCCCAAATGGCAAACGGGTATAAAGTCTAAACCTAAACTCACTCTACTTGATGCATTGCGCAAATGGGCTCACAGCAGGTTTGGCTTCAGGGGGACATTTAGTATGGCAATGCCGCACCAAGCAAACCCCATGCCCCATTGTGCCCAAAGGGAAAGGGCAGTATGCCACAGAAACACTGCTGTGCACAATAATTTCTCACCCATATGTTCATGTGCCTTGAATTTCCATTATTTCATTCAGTATAAACCTTTCGATATAAGACTTGAGCATAGTAACAAATTAATATTTCTGCCTCTGAATAAAAGTAAGGCTAATATACACAACAGTAATCCTACATTCATTTTCCAGCTGCAAAGTACAATGGCTGACAACGATACATATTTATTCAGTTCACTTATGAGATTCAAATCTGCCCTCTGCTAACTGTAGACCCACCTAATCCGGCTGGATCAAGGGTTAAGAGAGCAAGGGTGCACTTCTCTTACCAATAGTGACGGTGTAGATGGAGTTAGCATAGCCGTCATAGTTGCAGTTGTCGTTATACTGTCCCCCATTGCCACTGGCCACAACGAATATACTTCCGAAGCCCTTCCTGCCAGCTATAACACCATGCTGTAGAGCTGCCTGTAAAGACAGGGGAGAAACACGGTTCAAAGAAGATTAGACAAGCAGACAGAGCAGGCCATTTATACACCGTCTCTCCTGCTACGGATTAAGACAGAAAGGATCATTTGTTCTTGATTTAAAGCTAGTAAATATGCCATTTTGTTTATTACTCTGGAAAATGCATCGCAAAGCAAATATACTGTCATGCAAGTTGGACACCAGCTAATTCCCCTCCTCGAGTAGCTCTGCTGTGATATAAAAGAGGCATTCCTTAATGGGTTCCTGGTTTTCCCTTTTCTTTGGTATGTGCCCCGTGCTAATGGTTATGAAGGAGGTGCAATGGTAGCATTGAACAGTTCTGTCAGTGATTTTCCATTTTGCCTTTTGCTGGAGAATACGCATTTGTCTTAAGGACAGATAAGCGAGTTTTCAGACTTCGTACAGATGTAAGGGTTCACTGTACCCTAACACTAGTCTTTAATATCGTCGCTGTGCTATGAAAAACAAGTATCTTAAAAATAGAAGCAGAATCCCCCAAAGTGATTTTGGACCATTTCTGTTGGTCCACTGATCCTGAATTTCTCACACAGTGTAAACAGCAGCTGCATTAAAGTACACATGGAATGGATATACATGTTTTTCTTGGACAGCAACGCTATGCTACTTGTCACGCTAGGCAGTATTCAGTAATGCAGAATTTTAGCAATTTCCGCATTAATGCAAATTCAACTTCCTTAAGAATCTCTGCAGGGGCCGACACAGCCTGGTAGCTCTGGTAGGCCTTCCTCATCCGATGAGCCATTTTGTTTGTTCGACTAACTATTCAGTCTGACCCCAGTCCCATCCAGATCAGTCTGTTCAGATCAATCTGTCACCCGTCCAGCCTAGATCAATCTGTCATCCGTCCAATCTAGATCAGTCCGTCATCCGTCCAATCTAGAGCAGTCCGTCACCCGTCCAGCCTAGATCAGTCTGTCACCCGTCCAGATCAGTCTGTCACCCGTCCAGATCAGTCTGTCACCCGTCCAGCCTAGATCAGTCTGTCACCAGTCCAGATCAGTCTGTCACCAGTCCAGATCAGTCTGTCACCAGTCCAGATCAGTCTGTCACCAGTCCAGATCAGTCCGTCACCCGTCCAGCCTAGATCAGTCTGTCACTCGTCCAGATCAGTCTTGCACCAGTCCAGATCAGTCTTGCACCAGTCCAGATCAGTCTGTCACCAGTCCAGATCAGTCTGTCAACAGTCCAGATCAGTCTGTCACCAGTCCAGTCTAGATCAGTCCGTCACCCGTCCAGTCTAGCTCAGTCATCAGTCCAGATCAGTCTGTCACCCGTCCAGTCTAGCTCAGTCACCAGTCCAGATCAGTCTGTCATCCGTCCAGTCTAGATCAGTCCGTCACCCGTCCAGTCTAGCTCAGTCACCAGTCCAGATCAGTCTGTCACCCGTCCAGCCTAGATCAGTCTGTCACCAGTCCAGATCAATCTGTCACCAGTCCAGATCAGTCTGTCACCAGTCCAGATCAGTCTGTCACCAGTCCAGCCTAGATCAGTCTGTCACCCGTCCAGCCTAGATCAGTCACCAGTCCAGATCAGTCTGTCATCCGTCCAGTCTAGATCAGTCCGTCACCCGTCCAGTCTAGCTCAGTCACCAGTCCAGATCAGTCCGTCACCCGTCCAGTCTGGATCAGTCCGTCACCCGTCCAGTCTGGATCAGTCCGTCACCCGTCCAGTCTAGATCAGTCCGTCACCCGTCCAGTCTAGCTCAGTCACCAGTCCAGATCAGTCTGTCACCCGTTCAGTCTAGATCAGTCTGTCATCCGTCCAGTCCTTATCAGCCTGCCACCAGTCCAGTCCAATCTGACTGGCATGGTTTAAATTGGAATAGTGAGGATCAGGGTGGAGCAAAAAGGGGAGAGGAAGAAGGTGAAGCGGAAAGGTGCAAATGATGTGGGAAGAGAGTGAAAGGGGGCTGGTAGATGCCATCACCTCAGGAGGAACAATACAGATAAAGCACTACAGAACACACAATTATGTCAATACAGATGACACCACAAAAGGACAACACGGTAGGAAGCATAGAAGAATATGAATGTGACAGGACATATACTTTATCCCACCAGAAGGTTTTCAGCCTGTTCATCTCACTTCAAACTATTTAATCACAGCAAAATAGACTTTAAAACCCTTTAAAGTTTGAGGTCCTGCTTCATAAGACATTTCTCTCCACTGGCTCCTCTGGAGCACACTCCTCACATACACTCCTAAAACAATCAGAGATCCAACAACTTTGCAAACCATTCCTTACATCAAGCTCATCACAAGTGACCCATCAATACGATGCCCGAACCTATTCAGCTCAGTAAAAATAACTCTGGGAGTGCAGCAGCTACCGGGATTCAGTTTATTGGGCCACTGAGAGAGACCGAAATAACCGTTACAGAGCTCCAGTGAAGTTTCCAAAGTGAATGCCAGGCGGATGAAAGTAAGCAGAAGGAACATACGAGTATCAGCATGCTGAAGTACTAACATCTCACTTAAAGCACAGGCTCAACACAATGCATCGATTATGTCATTGTCCTAATCTTTTACTGAGGATGGAAAAATTTCATAACTGCCAAAAAATATGACCATAAACCTCAGAGATGGTGAAACAGCAGCTTGTAAAGATCAAACCGGAGGCTCTCGGGTGCTTTCCTAGGATTTCTGATTTTTGTATTTCATCAACAGCCAGGCTTGTGCCTACTTTGGTGGAACACAGATGTGGCAAACCAAAAACAGAGAGAATCGGAGTTCACGTGTTTAGACAAAGGAAAGACACGACACGTGAAGGAAATGTGAGGAAACGTATCAGATTTGGCTGCACGCCCACACACAGACACTGCGGTTTACGCACAGCTCCTAATCTCTCGCCAATCTCTAGACTGAATTATTACGCACATTCCGAAGACGAATTAAAAGCTTAACTTTCGATATGCCAACATATTCCAGGCACATAAATGAAATATGCTGCCCCGACTGAGGGAATAAGCTCAATTAAACACATTCTTCCCAAAAGGTTTTCCCCTCAGATTTCCTCATAAGTATCAAAACACACCAGCCACTCTGATTCAACAAACATCTGGATCTTCTACAGTTTCACCGTGTAACAGTGAGACTCCTGAGTGGACAGGAATCTGACAGCTTCTCACCAGCAAGAGAACAAAATCCTTCAACAAAGCCAGTAAGAACAAAACGAGAAAAACGCTGCTTGACGTCAGAGATACTCTCATGAGGACATCAAAGCTGTACAGCAAAAAACTTCACGACGTAAAATTATGGAGTATGAACTACAGAAAGTGCATCACAGGCACAAACCCCCCCCTGTCATTTTACCCAATCTTTTGTTTTATAAACATGTATTATTCTTATCATTTATTTACTTGTATCGAATTTTCTAATTTATTTATTTGTGTTTAAATTGATTATTTGTTTCCATTTTTGTTAGCCATTTTTTTATTTGCATCCATTTTTATAATTTATTCATTTGCATCTTTTTTAATGTATTGTGTATTTATTTCTATTCATTTTTGCCATTTTATTATTTATTAATAGAATACATAATAGAAACCAAAATCGAAATACTCGGGATGCACAACGGTACTGAAATCATACTGGTACAAAGGTTGGGCAGTATTCACTTGTTTCATACCTTGAAAGTGAAATCACAGGACGCCTAAAGGGATTCTCAGTAACATAAAAACATGCGTGTCACGTTTGTACCATCTTGTCTAGAGTTTATTTCACAACCCAGAATTTAAAAATAAGTTTTTAAAGTCATATATAGTGACATTGTCAACCTGCCTACCTAACAACTGTTACAGTTCTGATCAAACCAGTTTTCATTTATCTATTGTACTCCAGTACAGCAGAATGTTTAAGCAATGCCGAGCTACCTAACTCCAATCCCTGCACTTTCTTTACTGCTTTTATAACCCTACAGAAAGAAATGTTGGATTTTTTCATAACACTAATACTAATGACAGGTCTAGCCCCAGTTTTTACATTTTATAAATGTTTACATAAGTGCATATATAATGATGCTGACCAAAGAAAAACATGTATTTAAAATGTACCTAAAAATATACAATTTTTGTTAATTTTTACTTGTATGCCTCATTTGATCACATGAGCCGCTATTTACACAGTATGGAAATTTCAGAAAGATTGAACCAACAGAAATTGCCCAAAACTGCTTGGAAAGACGTCTGGTTCTATTGACTTCCATTCAAATTAAATTAGGTTTCTGGCCTCTCTTGTAAAGCTGCCATTTTGGAGATACCTGTTTTTCTTTGGACAGTGACACGCCCAACCCTAAAAAGGATAAACGTTGGGGATGTGTATAGGAAAGAATCAGATATACTTTGATACTGGATGCAACATGATATACTCCAATTACTAACATCTATTTTTAATACAGACTATTATAATATACAAACATCACTGTATGCAGAGGTTTGCTAATGCCAAAGTTAGCAGTGCGCTCCTATGCTACTTGTTCACGTTAGAGAGGAAGAGTAATAGCTAATTAGAACACTGTTGTGTAATAGCCAGGGATTTAAACACATCACACATCTGCTATGAATCTATACTGTGCTTTTGAAAATGGACACAATATCACAGTTATGAACATAATATTGAGATGATAAATAGTGATATTTTCTAATAAATATACCAAGAAAAGCCCAGTCAGTGTATTTATGGTGGCTTCCATGTCACACCTATCGCTGCATCATCTTTCCTACTGTATGTCCCTTGGAAAGAGGTACTCAAGACCACATTCTAGGTATTTCAGTCTATCTGGAAATCCACAAATGTATGTATGTATGTATGTATGCAGATATATAACTCAGTATGAAAATGAAATATATTCTGTCTGGGCTCAGAGCCCGGCTATTAGTGGTCTGAAAGCCTAAAATCACAGCTAAGACAATCTGGACACAAACCAGACTCAATAACTGTCTGCAAATCTAAGAATAATGATAACACAGTCAGAGAAAATAGGGTGGACTATGAGGCACAATATAACAACACACCACTTCGACATTTTCATAATACGCCATTTGCATCACGATGCTTGGCTTTCCTGAGGCAGTGCTACAAAAAACATAAAAAAAATCAAAGCTCAGAAGATAATTTTATTTGCTGCTTGATCTGCACATCGCTAAATCCAGTTATGCTCTCTGGGTTATGAAACATGCAGCTTGCCCTAATATGGTATAGTTATTATTATATTAATCAAAATGGTCATAGCGCCCACACTGAACAACATGTCCGCTTAAAAATTCTGAGACAGCAGTTTCTGCAAGGACCATCAATATAAGCAACAGATAATGAGACAGGACAGGGGCTGCTTTGTAACGCTGCCCTCTGCAGGAGGAGAAAGGAAGGACAAACAATTATGTCAATGAACAGTCCATGAACTCTACAAGCTCACAACCAAAACACGACTGCCGGCACTGACCTTGCCCAGGGGATGAGGGCCATCCACAGTCCGACCGTCATCATCTGGACCCCAACTGTAACAGCAATAACAGCTAATAAGCCACTTAGAAATGGAAGGTGATAACATGGCTGACATAACGCCAACCAACATCCTCATAATCAAATGGCACTAACCAGTAACTAACTAGTATCTTCTCCAAGCTGATTGATTGGTTTATTATGTACTAATTTCTGATCACACTATGTCTTGTGACCGGACTGTTGGGAAGGATCGGCAACAACAGAAAGATAAAGAAAGAAAAAGAGGAAAAGAGGAACATTTCACCAAAAATGTATATCTGCACCAAGCCTGGGATAAATACCTGCAGCTGTAAACATCATTGATCTGGTAATGTTTGTTAAAAGCCACTGCCTCCATGCTGTCTGTGAGAGGTCCATCCAGAACTCTGATACCTGAAAACAGTTCCAAAAGGTCAATGCTGTGTTAAGGTGAGAGAAATCAGACAGTGTATACATGACATGGCAGCCCAAATAAAGTACATTATTAATTTACAGGCTCATCTATGTGACATCTGCAGGTCATATGTTGTTACATGTGGAACTGAATTAGCGCTGCAAGATGGCTAGTTACAGCCTATATTAGCACTGAAGGTCAATAAACACCAAAGTAGGATATTTAATTGATATACCACAGAGCATATGAACAGGCTATAGGCGAAGCAGGCTCATCCATACACTCATGAGCTGCGTATATGGCATTACACCTACAACTACAGGGCAGTCTGGCATACAATCTCCATAATTCAGGCTTTAAACTAGAAAAGCATGTGTGCTGTTGATCTTAGCCAGTTTAAAATTTATAATATAAACAACTGCTTCTTAAAAATCACAGTCACAATACTCATAATAGTCATCCCCTCCCTACTTATCAGCCCTAAATCAACTGGAACAAACAAACAAATAAATTGAATTGTGAATGCTTGGACAGCATAAGCGAAGGCAGGTGCTCAAGAGATGACCAACTAAACCTAGCCCTGGACGACTGCTTTAACACCCACCCTGTTCACTTCGGACCTTTTAACTGTCTTAGGCTGGTCCTAATTCAAACAGCGGGTGTCAAAGCTGTGATGGATCATGCTCAGGACCCAAGGACCAACATGTGGTCTGACTAATACTTCAGGTAACACGTTTCTGGAAGGTTCATACTTTCCGATCAGTTATAGGAAGCTGAACCAGGCGAAGTCATCCACTTAACAATATAAAAGGAAAAGAAACGGAACGGGACAGAAGTTCAAGGAAGGGAGGAGAAGGAGACCCAATATTTAAACTAGAAAAGATGGTGTGCCACCAACTGGCAAAATATGGGAGACGGAAGATGGTTAGATGGAAGCTCCTCTACAAACCAATCAATGTCTATTTGTCTAAATTATAGAGACACACCCCAAGGAGCACACCTTCAGGACATTCTGAACTTATTGCCACAATACCAACCTGCCACTCTGCTGCCGTATGCCACTCCCACGGCACAGAAGCTGTTGTTGGACACAGCAGCGATCTCACCCGCACAGCGGGTTCCATGATGGTTATCGCTGCGGGCGTCAGGGTGCGGCATGGGATCCGGGTCGTTCGAGTTCAAATCGTAACTGCCCTCTGGACACTAGGTCAACATGAGGTTAGTTAAGTAAACATATTTTGATCATGCTACATCTGCAATAAGGCTTAATAACACTCGGGCGGAATAAGCAGGGCACTCTCAGAAAGTTGAAAATAAACATATGTCAGCTTTCGCAAAATGACCACAACACTAGACATGTAGCCGCATCATTCAGCCCTGGTGTACAATATGAGAGACTTGGGAATACAAAACGTGATCCACTCACATAGTTGGGCTGAATATCCTCCAATGTGTGCTGCACCCCGTCGTCCACCACAACCACAGTGACGCCTGCTCCTGTGATGTTGCGCTCCCACACCCCTGTTACGTTGATGTCCATACCACGCTTCAGGTCATTGTGCTGTAAGAGAGGGAGGAAAGATGAAGCAGAATTAAAAAAGTCAGTATGATTCTAATAAAGGGAGAAATGATAACACTGAATGTGAACCTCCAGACATTAATTCTAGACCGACACTACTGCCGAGGTGTTCAACCTGTGGGCCATAGCCTTTTAGTTTTACAACATTTAATAAAATTTTACTTTAAATATGCTGTTATTTTAAGAATAGCTGCACCCAGAAGGATTGAAAAGCTATTCAGAAGGAAGATAAAAAAGTTAGACTGATATGGGTAATATTTATTGAGCTACACATACAGAAGTAGTGCCTCTCAGTTTACTGTCGGACCACCATGTTTGCTAACGCAACATCCCAGACGTCTCAGCATGGAGTTGTAGAGGTTCCTAATGGTGTCCTGTGATAATCCATCCCATGCAGCTTCAATATCCTCCCACAGTTCCTGCAGATGGTGCGGTAGGGATGGAGGTGGAGTGACACCAGGCCTTCTGGCTGTGTGACACATGACAAATGTTTGTCTTGGTGCTGACCACGGTGCCTCCTGACGGATTCATTGGTCGTCTCCACCAAGACAAAAGCGGGACTCGTCACTGAAGATGACCCGCTGCCATTCCGAGTCACTCCACGACAGTCTGGCACGACGCCAGACTGGTGTTGACGTGGTGTTACGGGCAGTTTTTCGAGAGTCCTGCCTTGAGCAGGCGTCTGCCAATGGTGCTGGCACTAACAGGATGACTCATGAAGGACATCACTGCTCAGTGAATGTCTGCAATCGTGGTTGTTGGGTCAGTCAGGTCCAGAGATAAAGACTGTCATTGCCTCTGTCACATGTGCACATGTCTCACAATGTCACTGTCACAATCTTCCCACACAGTTTCATTCCTGTCGGTTAATTCCTTCTGGGTGCAGCTATTCTTGCTTATTTTAACAATTAGTGTATTTGCAAAAACAGAACAGCATATTTAGGTGAACCACATTCATTAGTCTCGCATACTGCTGGCTATGTTTACTTCATCTTTTCACTTTTACATGAAACGCCTCCATCTTTCATAAATAGCTACAAACAGTGGGTTCCAATAGCAAGACCCAGAGACTCAGTAAAAAGCATCAGTGAGAAAGAAAGAGGCAAGCGATTCCTTCTGACATTTGTGAAAAAGTTTCAATCACTGGGATTGGTGGTTGGTGTAGCTCAGTGGATAATACCACTACCCACCAGGGAGCCACCAGCACATGTGGGAGACTGGGGTTCGAATCCCGGTCTGCATGGCTATGCTACACCAATAAGAGTCCTTGGGCAAGACTCCTAACACTGCACTGGCCTACCTGTAATATGGATACCCATGTAAGTCGCTCTGGATAAGAGCGTCAGCTAAATGCCATAAATGTAAATGGATGCAGCCGCTCCACCAGCTTGGCTTTCGTCATGCTAACACCAGAGACGACTTATGTCACTGGCAGACGGTGACATTTTTGGAGTTGTGTAAAATTGCGTTTGCTGTGCAGGATAGTATCAGTTCTACACATGCTCAAACTATTTTACTGTTTGCATAAATAAATGGGGGCCAGTGTGAAAAGGCCATTAGGCTTTACAAGTCTGAGAACAGACTGAGTGCCAACTGCCCTGAGCCGTATGGTTTGTAAGCTTTTCAAATGAAGCGGAAAAGTCTACATAAGCTCTGAAACCAAACAAATCACCCTGTCAGCTAGAGGCTACACAAAACGAACAAATGGGTCTGAACCTAATGATCTGAACCCAATGAGTCTGAACCAGACCTCCTTTCCATTCGTCAGCCAGACATCCAGCACCTGGTTGCTGCCAATATCCGCTAACTAAGGTGTGTTAGAAATTCATATTTTAATGTTCGCTGTTCTGTCTTAATCTTATGGGCTGTCCAAGCTTTTGCGGTTGGTTGTGTCGGCTCTGCACTAGCGCATCTCAATTACGATACAGCTCAGTCAATATTAATTTATCTCAAGCATAAACTCCTCTATTTATAATAGCACAGATCCTTCTTTGCTCAGAAGCTAGGGCTAACTCTTATGGTTTGGTGATCCTAAGAGAGGTGAAACCAGTTCAATCATGACTGTATGTATGTGTGCAAAGTCTGAAATACAGACGGGAAGCTATAGAGAAAAAACTAAGTCATGCAGAGGGTGAGGTTGCCGCTGAAGCACTTAATGCCTACAGGAGGGAAGTATTGACTGAAACAACAATTAGAAGCTATTAAAAGCCAGCACTGAAGGTCAGTCTTCTACTTTAGCTCTGAAAAGGCCTTTAGTTTAACCACTTAAACTATAAGTATATTAATTTATTAACCTTAAGTAACCATTATATAAAATGTTCAGTTACTACCATGACACTAATGTGTGAATTATGTGGTTACTAGTGAGGGGAATTAAAAGGTGGGTCCCAGCAGTTTATTTCATTCACTCATCTTCATTTACTGCTTCGTTCAACTAGGACAGGGTCAGCAGTAGGGCTCCTACAACTCCCTCCAGCTCATTCTGACATATCCCAAGCTGTTCCCAGGCCAGCTTGGCAGTGCCTTCAGCAAGTCCCGGGATGACCTCTGGGTCTCGTCCCAGTTGGCAGCACCTGGTAAACCTCCAACACCAGGTGTTCAGGAAGCATCCAATTCAAGATGTCTAAACCACCTAACTGGTTCCGTTCAACGTGGAGGAGTAGCAGCTGCTCTACTTTGAGCTCCTCCCGGGTGACTGAGATCCTTATCCTATTAAGCTGAAAGCTACCCTGGGAAGAAAGCACATGTCCAGTGCTTGTATTTGTGATGTCATTCTTTTTGTCCACTGGTGACCATGGGGTGAGGGTGGGGATGTAGACTGATCATTATCTCTAATTGCATCATAGTAAACAGATCAGCACATGAAACCAGACCTTCTTTGGAACCAAATGAAAACCAAAATTGCACTTTTCCAATATTTTTCCGGAAAGTTTGACTTTCCCAGATCTGTTCTTAAAACAAATGCTGTGACAACTCACAGTGCTACATCGTAATAGGCAGAAATATCTGCCATCTGCCTTCGGCACCAACTCACCAAATGCCACTGGCTTGGGTATTTTGGATCGTTAAAGGTCATGCTTCGTTTTGACCTCCTGAGAACGTTCTCTTGTGAGTACCACAGGACATGAGGGTGGGCGGCCAAAGCCTGATCAGCTGCCCAATGGTCCCTCTTTTGTCTTCCCTCCTTATCCGGCACATGACAAAGCAGGTAATGGCCCTCCAGCTGGCCGATCTGCCCGCGGTTCTCCAGTCCTGCTTCCCGGGCCACACTCTCAGCAAGCTCATCCAAAGAGCCTCTCTGTGGGTCTGAGCTCTGACTTAGCTGCACTGTCCAGGAGCGGCCTGGCTCGCAGGTCAGCGAGGAAGGGAGAGGGCCCCGGGAGAATAAGGAGTGCAGGGAGGGCAAGGTCAGAAGAAGCAGGGTGAGGAAAGGAGGGAAGGGGGAAGATGCCATAGCGGTCGGGTGGGACCCTCAACGTAGATGCACCACATTAGACCTGTGGCCTGAAAAAAGAAAGAGAAGACATAATTAGGTTCAGCTTCAATAAAACATCATGCGTGCTGGGAGCAGGGGCACCATTATGTGCAAGGCAGGGTGCCTCCAGGACCAGGGTTGAGAAATGCTGCTTTAAAAACCTGATTTTAAAAACTCCCATTAAACTAATATGCATGTTATGCAGTTATGAGACAGAAGAATTTAAATGTGGCCCCAAATACCATTTCTTTCAGGTATAATTAGATGCATTAGCCTGGAGAAGCAAACTAGACTAAATGGTGCAATGCTACAGGCCTACGGGACCGAAGGGTTAAACCCTAGGTTTAAGTCAGTTAGCCCACTTAGTAAACAATGACACGCAGGAAGCAAACACGGAGGTATTCCACAAAGCAGGACTTCCCAATTAGCCAAAGCCAAAGTCCAAAGTCAAGTCTATCCAATAGGGAAAGAGTTGTGAGATTGGGCGGTGCTCATCTTTAGGCTGGGAAAATAATGCTTTGTGGAATACCCCGAGGACGTCAGCGTAGAATTCAGATGGCTTAGCTACGTTCCACAACAACAACGTTATTAAGCGTATACAGATTGTTATAGCCACTGAGAGGCATGCCACTAAGAGAACATGCATATTACCTGAACATGAACTGAGGTTGTCATGGTTGTTAACCTTTAGTTAAAGCCCCAAATTGTAACCCCTGTGGTTACAACGGCTAGCAAAGCTTTGGTTAAGCCTGTTCGACTGCATACTCCTGCACTCCTCAGCAGAAACTACAATACGAGCTCACAGCTCATTATGAAGCAGAACTCACTATGACAATAACACATTCAGCACCTGTCAACCTGAACATGCTGACGTTACTACTACTGAATATCTGAATAAGCATTTACACAAGACATTTCAACCGTCTTTACAGTGTCAGGTAACACTCGGCCATTTCACTGCTACCCAGAGCTCATATCAGACTCAACTACGTATTAGCAGGGTACTGTCTAACACTACTGGCCAATTCAAACACATAGGCCTCAGACTAGGCCTCTGTTTAGGTCACCATGGCATCTTCAGGTAGGACTGAACTCAGGACAAAAGCTCCAGGTACAGTAGTATGTACTGGACACTGTATACGCCCCCTGTGTGTGGTATACAGTGCAGTAACACGTTCTGACCTACAGTGTAGTATACTAATACAGTCACATGACCAGTTACCTCACATTTACCTCAGAGCTGTTATTACTGTAACCACTGTTTAGAGCTAGCTGCTGCTAACGCTGCTCAGTTCATCTGAGATACGGTTAGCCTAGCTGTTGGCTTCCCTCGGCTATTTCACTCTAAAGCTGATCCTGTAAAGCGAGTTCATCTTTTATTAACCACCTGGTTCAGGAACAGCTTTTATCCTAGAGCTGTCAAACTGGTCACAGCGCCTACCAGAACATGAGTACATCACTAAAGACTGTACAGTCCTCACAGGACACTTTAACCTGTATACTTGAACATCCAGCTGTGTATTTACTTATCTTACTAAACATCTGCACTAAGCAATTAAGCTGTTACCTGAACATTAGGCTGCTATTACCTGCCCACCTGGATGCACTGTACACTGGTTATGATATCTACACTGTAAATGCGGAAACTGTATTTATATATATATATATAGGAATTATGATGGGATATATATATATATAGCCCTATATAATCAAAATATACAGGTGGAGTAACGTAAGCATGGCTTGTACGCTGGCTTATCCGGAGAGACTTGCAAGGTTAATCACATTACAGATGGGCCAATGTGGTGTTAGGAGTCCTGCCCAAGGACTCTTACTGGTGTAGCACAGCCTAGTCACCCAGACCGGGACTCAAAACCCAGTCTCCCACATGTGGTGATGGTGGCTCCCTGGCGTGTAGTGGTGTTATACGCTGAGCTACACTAACCACACATATGGCTATGTGTACATCTGGATATAACATAGCTCCTATTCATAAATATATAAAACTATATCTGTATGAAAGATAGTAGATGGTGTTTTGTTGTCTGGTGTTTAGTACTGTGTATGCTGATCAGACCTCTTAAGACTGTTGGGTCTTCTATCACCCACCTCAGTTTGTCCACTATGTGTATGACAGATCCTATTATATCATCAGCAATACCGAGAAGCAACACCACAACATACCGGTACCGACGACACATCGCCCAGCACCAATACTAAACTGTCAGTGACTAACTGGCCACGAACCGAGACCCGTTTATCTACTGGTCTACTGGACCTATCGAGTTTCCAAACAGCACCGTCTCATGACGGAGTGTCATGACTTTAGCATTACTTAGCATTAGCATTTTAAGAAATTAGGCAGGTGGCTAATACTGACTCTTAACAACTCACTTGCCAGCTTCTTTTTCTTAGTTCCCAGTTCCACCTTAACTGGTGCAGCAGTTACCATTTAAGGTGGAACGAGAACCAAAACAAGAACCTGGTGAATATGAGGTTAAACTTTAGCCTCGTCTAGAAAGTTTTATAATCATAAACAGGGCTTTGTGGGTTGTCTGGGCGCGATTTACTACGAATATACGAACTACAACCGATACCATTACACGGTTTCCGACACCAGCATTGCTTGAACGCACCCTGGCCACAACACTAGCGAGCAAGCTAGCTGGCTAGGCTAGCTACCTGTATCGCCCTCCTCAGACTTACGCCACAGATTTTAGACTTCAGGTAGTCAGCTCTGAATATGAGTGGTAAAAGGGGTCACTGTACGTTACCTTAAAGTGAACTTTATGAGTATCAGTCGGGCCATTTCCTCTGTATTCCCCCACAGACTCCCAACATGCTAGCTAGCAACCTTGTTATTTCCGTGACGACTTAGTCTGTAACATCCGGCGTGCAGCTCCCCCGGCGCTAGTGTGCGGGGCCCGTTCTCTTCCGAAGGATGCTCCCTACGCCCTACTCCCTAAGCGGCGCTGAAGGAAAGGGCAGGGAAGTGCTGTTCGTTAGGGTGCAGGTGGCGGAAAACGGGGGTTTAGAACGGACTCCAACTGAGTTTTCTGAACGTGAAGTTAATTCAATTTAACTTTATTGTTATTATACCAATACAGGGTTAACAGAACACGGTAAGGCTCCGTCTCCAGTGCAGTTACGAGATTATATGGGTATATATAAATAGTGTAGTGCGAAGACAAATAGACATAAAACCATGTGTGCAAACAGTACAGTGTACAGGACATGTGCGGAGAGGAAGAGCAGTATCAGTCAGTATGTGGTTGTAAACAGTATAGATATAAAGTGTACAGTGCAGGTAGGAGAACAGCAGCCTAATGTTCAGGTAACATCTAAACTGCTTTGTACAGATGTTCAGTATAGATAAATAAATATAGATTAATAAAAACAAATACACAGCTGGATGTTCAAGTATACAGGTTAGAGTTGAAGTGCGGTGCAAACAGTCCTGTGAGGCAGTGGAACTAGAAATCAGTGGCAGTCTTTAGTGGTGTAGTTATGTTCTGTTAGGTGCTGCCGGTGTGACCAGTTTGACAGCTCTAGGGTAAAAGCTGTTCCTGAACCTGGTGGTTCCGGCTCGGATGTTCCGGTACCTCTTTCTAGATGTCAGAGGTTGGAACGGGATGGCTGGGGCGTGTGGGGTCTGAGGATATGTTGACTGCTCTCCTCAGACATCTCTTGTCGTAGATGTCCTGTATGGGTGGGAGGGCAGTTGCGGTGATGTGCTGGGCAGTCTTTACCACCCTCTGCAGGGCCTTGCGCTCAGCAGAGGTGGCACTACCATACCACACTGTGATGCAGCTTGTCAGGATGCTCTCCACGGTGGATCCATAGATGTTGCAGAGGAGCTGCTGTGGCAGTTTGACTCTCCTCAGCCTTCGTAGAAAGTGGAGGTGTTGTTGGGCCTTTCTGACAATGTGTGAGGTGTTAAGCGTCCAAGTAAGATCCTCGGCTAAGTGGACACAGAGGAACTTGAAGCTGCTCACTCTTTCCACCAACGTGCCTCCGGTGTTCAGTGGTTTGTGCGTTCCTTCCCCCTTCCTGAAGTCAATGATCAGCTCTTTGGTTTTGCTGACACTGAGGGAAAGGCTGTTGGCGGCACACCACTCTGTGAGGAGCTTGACCTCCTCTCTGTATGGGAGACTTCCTCTCTGTATGGGCTGTTTACTAGATAACTAATAAAAACAAATATATATATATATATATATATATATAGTAATATATAGTAATATATAGTAATTATTTTTATATATTTTGTTGTATATATTAACAGAAACTGTTATTATATATCTATATAAGACCCCACGTTCACCTCAGCAGTAAAGTAATGTAGGTAGCGCCCTCTGCTGTCGCGTACAGGTAACAGTACCCGTAGCACTTCACAATTCTGGCCACAAGATGGCGCTGCGGGTCTGAAAAAAATTCATTAACTTCAAGGAGGGCGCACTTCAGGGTCTTTCCCAGCTTCAGCTCCGAATCAAACAGTGGGGGAGCACAATGACAGATCTAACGAACCAGTGGCTGCTTTTAAACTTCATTTGCCCCATTTTAACACTATATGCTACTTTACATAGTCAATGCATGTGATAAACCTGTCCTCTCATTTCAGTAATGACATATAACGTGAGCATGTTCAGTCTTTTAAACTCGCTCACCACTGCCTGTTTTAGGATGGTGAATATTCACCCTGCAAACCTGGGAGCTAATACTCAAGCTGCATTAAGGAATGGGAAGCCTTTTATAATGGCACATCCGACCTTTG